>SWBH01000470.1:0-11758 GCA_024195465.1 Aureobasidium sp. EXF-8845 | reverse complement strand
TCGTGGCCTATCAAGTTGACCTCGCTGTCCCAGCTACCGCGAGTGACGATTGCGACCGAGCTTACGGGGCCATTGACGGCGTTGGCAGCAGCTATGTGAGCACCGTCAGGAGACCAGGAGCATCTGCGGAAGTATGTGGTGAGGGGAGAGGTGGTGAAGGGGATCGAGACGGTGGCTTCGAGGACGAAATTGTTGACTTGGTCGTAGGTAGTGGCATTCGGAGGAGGCGAGGTAAAGCGGAAGATGCGTATGGTACGGTCGTCGCTAGCGGTAGCAAAGTATTTGTTTGCGGGATCGAAGGTGATGCCCTTGACGTGGCTCTGGTGTTGTGACAGCGTCTTGAGCTTCTCGAAAGTGTGACCAGACCAGACGACGACCTTGGAGTCGAGGCCGACGGAAACGAGGATGGAGGAATCGGCGGACCAGCCTAGGTCCTGGACGTCGTTGTCGTGGCCGATCAGGCGACGGAAGATGCGCCAGTTCTCGACGGGGGGAGTCTCGTTGGAGCCGAAGGTCGTGTGGGCAGGGGGGTTTGGATCGAGGTTGTAGATGCAGACAATCTTGTCATCGGCGCCCGAGGCTAGATATTTGCCGTTTCCTGAGAAGCGCACAGAGTGGATGGTGCCCGAGTGGTAGCTCATAGCCGCCAGCTGTTTGGGCTTGGTGTAGTCTGGGCTGCCGCCATTGCGGATTGCGTCCGTCGACCAGATGCGCACATGTCCATCTGTAGATTGTCCGTCTTAGTATGTCTGCTGTTGTTTGAGTGTTGCGAAGACAAGGCGCGCACCTCCTCCTGCTGTCACCAAGCGGCTTCCATCTGGCGAGACGTGACAGCTGTATACTTCAAAGTCCTTCTTGTCGCCTGTCCGTTTGTCTTGTCAGCAACAGCTCCGAGAGTGTGTTATGATGCAACAAAAGTAACCAACCTCCGTGGGTCAACCAGATGGGTTTCGTGAAGCGCATTGCGACTGTTTATCGAAGTTGCATGCTCCAGCTGGCGAGCGCTACGACGAGATGTCTTGTGCAGCCGTCCTCATGCGACGCGATCTGTTGGACTGAAACACGCACTCGCTTAAGAGCTTGTCCTTTGTGCGTCGTGTGTTGTACGTGTTGTCAGGTATTTGAATGTCTTTCCAATACCTAAATTCACATGCTCCATCGACGACTATCCCGAGCTTGGCACATGACAAACTCCTCACTGTGACCCTGTCCATACACACAGCTTCTCAAATGATGCAATGGTCCACTCCGAGCATTTATTTTCTTCTACGTATACCAACACCTTCTCCTGATCCATTCTCTGTAAATGCGAAGATTCAGTTCGATTACACGCATAATGTCTCAACGTGTATGATCTATCTTCCGGTGCGTCTACAGACCCAGCGCTGACCAACCAATTTACAGATCAGTTTCAAAGTCGAGGGCACAGGTACTCAATCCTAAAATACTTGCGTCCGCCTTTGTACTGACACTGCTCCAGTTCAGGGTGTCAACTTCAGAAGCTTCACCGTCAAGCAAGCCAAATCTCTAGGCATAACCGGTAGCGTCCAGAATGAGAACGACGGCACCGTGTGTTTTTCTTGTATGCCCTCTGCATGTATCGTAGTACTGACCTGGATAATTAGGTCACTGGCGAGGCTCAGGGTGATAGCAGTGCTTTGGATAAGTTCCAGCAGCACCTGAACAGAGGTCCCTCCGCTGCCTCCGTCACAAAGGTCCATATCAACGACATCAAGACCAAGGAGGGCGAGAATGATTTCACCCAATGATCTTAGCAAGCCGCCGTCCTAGCATGGAAGTAACAAGAAAGTAATGAGGAATGAACCGAGCAATAGAAGAAGCAGTCATCGTTGACAAGCGAAACCTGAAATAGAGAATCAGAAACATCTCTCCCTTACTGTTCTTGAACTCCGGTGGTATAGTGTTCGCAACACGACGACCATGGTCGCGAAGTAGAGTCGATAGACTGTTTGTTTGAGTCAGCATTGAAACGAGCCTTCCATGTCCCGTCATCAGTCCTACTCTTCCGGTACTCTGCGATTGGGTGTATTTGTCCAGGATACCATTGGCAATGTGCATGAGTCTTGGTAGCTTCTGTTGGTAAGCTCGTTGCCAACGTATTTCTTTGGTCGTCGCCTCGAGTTCACCGAGCCATCTCCATTTATAGACAGTCCAGACAATGTCGCCGTCATTGCAAAAACTCATCTTGAATACCACCGAGTGTAAGCCGTAGTATGACTGTTCTTTCTCTGTCGCCGTTCATGGAATGGTCATCTGCCCTTCAAAAATTGCTAGTCTTCCGAGTGCTTCTCGTGTTTCCAAACCCCGGAACCGGCATTCCACGAGTCGTGTTGCTAACGCCGACTCATTCTCGCCGGCTAATTTCGACAATGGTATCGTCTGTAAGCCTCTCGACTTGGCCTTACCGGTCAGACTCGGGGTGTCCAACGGTGGCTCGGGAGGAAGCCTTGACAGCTGAGTGAATATTCCGCCGACGGCGATTCCTCTGTCCGAATGCAGAGTGCTTATCAGCTCCTTGGTTGTATATATATATATAGAGCAGCGACATAACTTGCCACTATAGATATTCATATTGTATACTACCAACCAAATCATACGACTACATACTGCCCGACTTTGATACCTTACTTCAACTTCACATACACATTCAAACCTACAACAATGTACAGAACGAGGACCCTGACAACGCCTAGAGGCGGCGTCTGCACTTGCGCCAAAGCGGTAGCCAACACCGGAGAGAAGAGAGCCACTTTTCTCATCACGAGCTACACGCAACCAAGAAAGTTTAGTACAACACCCTCTCGAGGCTTGAAGCAATTCTTCCCGGAGCCCGAAACCCCCAGCATCAGAATCACAGAAGCAGCATGGCCACACCCAATGTGAGCAAACAATCAACTCAACATACCCGAAGACCGAGGACTGATAGAATTTGGCCAGATACACCAAGGAGCAGATGGAATCCGTCGTGATTGCGCACCGAGAAGCCAAAACATGGTCAGACTGGACAGCACTGGCTGCGATCCGTACAATGCGATGGGGATTGGACCTCGCTACTGGCTACAAGCATGACAAGGCAGTCGCTAGCGGGAAGAAGAGTGCCAAAAACGCCAACCAGAGACATGTCATGACGGCGAGGAAATACATGATCCGAAATGTGTTTCTCGAGTCTGTAGCTGGTGTACCAGGAATGGTGGCGGGCATGCTACGACACCTGCACTCGATGCGGCGAATGAAGAGAGACAACGGCTGGATCGAGACTCTGCTCGAAGAGTCATACAACGAGAGGATGCACCTCTTGACCTTCCTCAAGATGGCAGAGCCTGGACCATTCATGAAGTTTATGGTATTGGCGGCTCAAGGAGTCTTTTTCAATGCGATGTTTGTAGCGTATTTGGTCAGTCCAAAGACAGCACATCGTTTTGTCGGATACCTTGAGGAAGAGGCTGTGCTCACGTACACACGCGAGATTGCAGATCTGGATGCTGGTCGACTTCCAGAATGGGAGAAGCTAGTGGCTCCAGACATTGCCATCAACTACTGGCACATGCCCGAAGGCCATAGGACGATGCGAGACTTGTTGATGTACATTCGTGCAGATGAGTCCAAGCACCGCGAGGTCAACCATACTCTTGGCAACCTAGATCAGAAGGAAGATCCCAACCCATTCGTGTCCGAGTACAAGGACAAGTCAATTCCTCACCCTGGAAAGGGACTTCAGCATCCCAAGCCTACGGGATGGGAGAGGACTGATGTTATCTAGAGATTAGAAACAACAGAAAGTCGGAACGAAGAGGGGTTGGAGGAGAGGAAGAAGAAGGTGACGAGAAATATCTCTGCTCTGGTGTTCCAAAATGAAAAAGGTGGTTGACAGGCGTTCGGGAGTGAGACTCATGTGGGGCGTTTTGAGCGATACGGCAGCGGACAGACGGGGCTCGGCATAGAATTAGGGTGGGTGTTGGTATGCTAGATACTGTAGATAGGTAGCTGCTTTGTTTTGGAATGTCATGACGCATGTTTCAACATCTCCTTTTGCATACAATTTGAGCTTTGAAAGACAGATCAGTTTGGCCTGGTGTTTGCGGGCCAATTTGGCAAATCGGACCATGAGGCAGCAGTAGCGCCCCCTACTCGTACCTTGAAGCCTGTACGGTACAGCTAGCCAGACACGCGTTGACGACAAGAGGTAGCCGTTGGCAGGATGAGCGAATACTCGTCCGTCTTTAGTGTCAATGACAGGCTGGCCTTGCTCGACAACGACACGGACGGCGAGAGCTTTGTGAGCGAGCAGCACTACTCGGACAAGTACACCATGTCGGAGCGATACTCGTACAGTCCCAATCGCAGCTCCCAGTCGACCCTCACCCCTCCCGATTCGTCCGACAGAAAAGACGACCATGACACGCTCGGCGGCGCCAACGACTCGGAAATGTACAACAGCGACACGGACTACACGGCGCACCTCTCTCGCGCCGGCTCCATCTCAAGCAGATACTCCATCTACTCCTTGTCGCGTGTCAGTTTCGCCAGTCAACTCGCCCAGCTCAGCTCCATCCAACTCCCCGATGCGACCTCGCTGTCCGCACGTATATCATGCATGCCCACCTCAGCCACCGCCGCCCACGCTCTCAAAGACTCGTCCGATCAGATCAGACGCTGGATCCGGAATGCACACACTGTCCTCGACGGCTTGGATGCCGACGATGATGTCGAATGGGCTGCTGCCGGAGGAAGAGAAGGTCTGCAGCACGTCGACCGTGCCATTGGCCGCTTCGACAAGGTCGTCAAGCTCTACATACTTTCCGTCGAGGAGTTGCATCTACGACACGATATCGCTACCCTGCCCATAGACCAGGTTCAGGCCAACTCGGACGACATGGACATTGTCATCAAGGAATGGCAGAAGATCAAGGACTCGTTGGCTGGCGTAAAAGAGCAGGTTGAGATTGCAATGGAATGGGAAGAACTGTCCAATTCTGTCGGAACTGGAATCGCCCATGAACTCGACGACCTGGCTGGCCTGGTCTTTGAGATGGAAGAGCAACGACATCTGTCCGTCACCCTGAGTTCTGTAGATTCCGCCCAGCATGTCGATCTTGACGAGTTGAAACACATCGTCGACGAAAAGGCAGGCACTAGCAAAGCCGCTCCCAACCCTCGCCTCAGTCTGCCTCCTCCGTTCTCACCTACATCCACCTTACAGACTTCTCCTACAATCGGAAACATGGAAGATAACTTACTCGCCCTCTTTGCTCGTATGCAACCTTTGAGAGCATCGCTCGACTTTCTACCAATGCGTCTATCTGTATTCCATTGCAGAGGCAATACCGTCTTCCCCACCGCTTGCCTGAATCTGGAGGGCAGAAGGGATTCTTTAGAGGCGCAATGGAAGAAACTCGAGACCGATGCTGAGGCTCTACGGCGTGAACTAGGCGAGGATCGTTGGCTCCTGGTCTTCCGCAATGCTGGGAGACAGGCCCTGAAGATGTGCCAATCCGTCTCGCGAAGCGTGCAGAAGCTTGCTATCGCTCTTGATCACGATGAGCAGCGTACAGATACGGCTGCGCTGGCCAAAAAGGTCGAGAGCTACGAAGCCAAGAAGAACCACTACGGTACCGCAATCGAGAGGGTGCTTGCCATCATCGATCGCGGCGTGCTTGATCGACTGACTGTCAATGGCGAGATTCTGGGTCTGCAGTCCGACATGAAGAGAAAATGGGCGGGCATCCAAGCAGAGATGCGAGAGCTGGACTCACGCCTGCTAGGAACAAACCTTGATATCAGGAATCAGCAGCTACGAGACTCTGTCAGTACCATTGTCTCGTCCGAGCACTCGATGAGCAGCAGTTTCATGGACACGCCTAGGAGCTCGTCAGCCTCGTCCGTGAGTCGACCGGATATGACACCAAGACGCGAATCTCGCTTCACCCGCTTCGTCAGTGCAATTCCACGCAGGACTCCGCAGTCGAAGCCCAAGGCTCTAAACCACAAAACCTCAAGAGGCACTCTGGCTTCAGGTGGAGCTACTCACATACCGTACACGCCGCCACCCCCAGTAGATCCACTTGTTCGTCAATTCAAAGCTCCAGAGAACAAACCTCGATGGAACATGGCAACCAGCTCAAGAAGCACGTCTCTCCAATCCCTACATCCTCCATCCTCAGAGCCCTCACACAGAAGAGTCACGCTGCCTCACCGGCCTACCACTCCACACTCGACAGGCTCTAAGATTCCTACGCCGAGTTCTTTCAGTCGCAGCACAAACTCACCTGCACCTTACTCCCCGGCTACGCCTTCTAGACGGCTTGTCCCAACGCCTGCAAGCTCGCCGATGACCCCAAGAGCAAACAGCCAACTGGCATATCGATCTTTTTCGTCCAATGCAAAGCCCCGATCGACATCGTTCTCGTTACTGCCAGGTGTGAATCCGCCACGGGCTCCTTCTTCACTTCGCAAAACTAGTTATCTAACACCCACCTTGGACAACCATGACAAGAACGAAGACTACATAGATACAGAGAGACTGGCTCCTGGCCGCCAAATTAGAGCTGCGAGCGCAATGAGCAGCGTTGGTACTGAGAAGAGGACCAACGGGAATCTGTTTGGATTCTCGAGGACCAAGCAAGGTAGAAGTGGCAGCAGACTCGACACCGGCTCTTCTGCAGGTGAAATACGCGAGTAACTGGCTGCTGAACGAGTTTAGCAATGAGATTACGATAGGATCAGGCGTTTCAAGGGATCGCTACGGGAAGAGGGCATCAATATCAGCAACAGGAATCTGGTGGCGGCGATTGGGAGAATTGATTCCGGTTTTTGTTATTATCATATCCATACATGTAGCATCTCACTCTGCGGAGCGAGAGTATTAACCCATGTACTATTGGTCACGCAAACGGAATCATGGTGAGATGAGTTTCCAAAATGCCAAATTACAAAATGAGCTTGTTGAGTGCAGAGATGCTTGAGTGTGTCTCTCGCAATTGCAGATGTACTGTAGCCCAAAGAGGTAAGTGGAAGCAGCTCGAATCATGTGATTTCAATCAGTTTCGTGATTGATTGCATTTTTCCATCTCCCCCCCCCCCCCCCCCCCCCCTGCATGGCCAATTCCCGATTGCTGGTGATTCTCATGGCTAATTGCCGAATAGACGTGTAGAATAGCTATCCGAGATCACGGATGGTCATCAACTTTACTCAGCGCGTGGGTGGTGAATGTACAAGTAGAAGATTCGAAAAGAGAGGCAGGGTCGCGTCATGAAGTTTGGCAAATCCATGGCCACTATACTTCAATGAAGATTCATGGCCAACCCTAGAACATTCATTCCATTCTTCTTAAGAACTAAATTTTGGGATACTTGCCTGAGATTTTCCTTCCTGTGACTAAAGCACACTATTTCCCAGGCGACCTAGCCAGAAATTGGGTCGCAAGAGATTGTTTGCTCATTCCAGCTCGCAAGCTAGTGTTTGCGAGGGGCGTCCGGAGAGAGCGCGGTGTTCTGCCGGTTTTCGAGCAACAACATCGCTGAGAATTTCAAAACTCTGATAACAAACCCAACCACAATTTTCTAAACCAGATAATTGTTCAATCACACAATCATGGACGCATCAGCACTACAAAACTCGCGCCGCCGTGCCAATCCTTCCAAGAAGCCCAAGGGAAACCCTAACAAGCGTCCTAAGACCAACGAGCCCAGAGAGCAGAACAACCGCAGTCAAGGAAATGGTGCTCCTGCCGTCCCTCTTGCCCCTGTGGCACCTCTTTCTATTCCCATCCCATCTGATTCGATGAAATTCGCCGACTTGAAGAACCTGCTGGATCCGCTCTTGCTAAGGACAATCACTGATGATCTCAAATTTGGTTCCATGATGCCCATTCAGGAGGCCACTCTGCCTGACCTGCTGGAGAAGCGCATCGATTGTCTGGCTCAGGCCAAGACTGGAACTGGAAAGACAGTTGCGTTCCTTCTACCTGCTATCCAAACTCTGATCAATAAGAACAAGCCTCGCGGATCTGGTATCTCTCTGCTGGTCATCTCACCCACTCGTGAACTTGCCATGCAAATCGCACAGGAAGCATCAAACTTGCTCCAACGTCTCCCTCAATTCAAGGTTTGTGTCGCAATCGGCGGCACCAACAAGGACAAGGAGGAGCGCGACATCCTTAGAGGAGATGGTTGCGATATTCTCATTGCTACCCCTGGCCGTCTTTACGACCACCTTGGAAACCAGCAGATCGCACAATCTTTCCGCAACCTAGACACATTGGTCCTGGACGAAGCTGATAGACTGCTCGACATGGGTTTCATGGAGGATCTAAAGAAGATCATTAGGTGCCTCCCCGACAAGGAGCAATCCAAACGCCAGGGAATGCTCTTCTCAGCTACTATTGCTCCTCACGTTCAGCAATTTGCTCATCTCGTTCTTGCATCTGGCTACAAATTCATCTCTACCATCCCTGCAGGCGAAGCTCAGATCCATCAGCGTGTCCCACAACTGCTTGTCACGGTCGAGTCGTGGGCTCAAGTTGTTCCCGCCATGGTGGCTTCCATCCAGTCCGAGTGCAAGCTCATTGGTGCTGCTGAGTTCAAGGCCATCGTATTTGCACCCACAGCAGCTCTCGCCGACTTCTACCACCATGTCCTCTCAAACATTCCCAACCTTCCCCACGCAAACGTGCTTCACGCCAGAGTCAGCCAGTCACGTCGCACTAAGGTGACAAACGACTTCCGTGAGGCCACCAGTGCCATCCTCGTTGCCACCGACGTCGTTGCCCGTGGTCTCGACTTCCCCGGTGTCTCAAACGTCTTCCAGATCGGTCTTCCTGCAGACAAGGAGTCCTACATCCATCGTCTGGGACGTACAGCACGTGCAGGCAAGGAGGGCAGATCCATCTTCGTCGTCACTGAGCCCGAGTCATTCTTCCCCCGTCACATTCTCAAGGCCATCACTTTCGAGACTGCCAATCCTGACTACGCATCCGTAGCACCTCAGGTCGAGGCCATCGTCAACAAGTACGAAGCCAAGGGTAAGACTTACCAGGCATGGTTGGGCTTCTACAAGGCTCACGCTAGAGCTATGAGATGGAGCGACGATCAGCTCGTTGCCGAAGCCAACAGATTCGCTATGGAGGCCATGGGCTGTGGCGAGATCCCCGGTCTGGAGAGAAAGACTGTCGGTAAGATGGGACTGAAGGGCGCAAGAGGTCTAAACATTGTTGCCAACCTCCCACAAAAGTCAAGCGGAGGTCGTGGCGGTGGTGGCAGACCCAAGCCAGCTGCTAGGTAAGGGAAGAGCGCACTGCAGGGACGAAGACTATCACTTATCAACAAGTCAAAAAGCAAGGGAGGATACTCGGGGCTCCGAACATAGAATGGGTTTTCGTTGGGCGAACATGGAGCTTGATTTTTCATTAGATGATACCCCAAAAGCATTAGAAGGAGGTCTAGATTAACGAAGTTGCACTATTGTTCATTGCAAACAGTCCAATCTCAAACTTATGCCTTTCCGTGTGTTACAGTGCTATCGCAATCGAACAATTGATCTTCTCAGAGTTAGACGTAATGATGAATCCACTTTGAGAGTAAAACAAAAGCGAGAAATGTGACATGATTTACCACAACTTACTTCGATCTCTGCACACGCTCGTGAGCAGACGCATTGGGTGAGCTGTCGCAGGATCGAGGTGAGTTCTCGAAACAATTTTTTGATTGGATTCGGCAGGCCGAAAAAAGCAGATCAAGCAGGTCTGCGAATGCCGAGGTCAAACTCCACCAGACCCCGAAGCGAACGCGGTACGATGCAGGGATCAAGGATAGTTGAGACATCAATATCAGTACGAAACGAAGTGAGATACGATACACGGTTTGAGCTTTACTTTACTTTAAACGGTAGAGCGTGAACGACAGCTGCGTGCCATGACATGAGAACATTAGGATCGACCGAATGCAGGCGCGAACTGAATTTTTATTACTGGTATAGGTCATATTCCCGAAGGGATGATCAGCAACGCCTCTTCCCTGCGGTTCCACTCCGCCAGTAGACAGGATCACAAATCCCAGAGGTCAAATAGAAGCCTTTTGATGATCATCAAGACACACGACAAGAGGCGTCGGTCCAGCGGTCCGTCCATGCCAGGCGTGGGGCCGGCCCCGGTCTGCCGGGTCACGGCCGTAGAGCTGAGGATCGGGGTGGGAAGATGGCCCACGGGACTCGTGGAGAGAACAAGAAGACTCGCCTGATCAAGGGGCAACGGAGATCGAGGTATGTGAATAATTCAGATGAGGGATCACTGTAAAGCAAATCCCAAAGCCGTAATGGCACATGCTTGCTCAAGAAACGCCGTGGTATCAATGATGCATACTCTCCAGAAACTCCAATCAACAAGATTCGACAGAAACATAATGTAAAAGAAGCTCGGGCACGGATCATGACCCAGCATCGATGAGTTGTTGAACAACCCCACATCCCTCGCAATTGACAAGTCGTCGCAGTGCTTCAACTGTCATGCGCAGCTCTGCATTACGTTTCTCCACTTCGTCGTTCTGAGTGGAGATCTGCCGCATGTACTCGGCCGCATGGGCAATAACGCCAGCTTTGCTGAGAGGCCTGATACCGTTGTTGGTTGCGGCGGCATTTTGCGACGCACTAGCCGATGCATACGTAGGGCCGATGTCCTCCATATCGAGACTTTGACATGACGATGTTGTCGAGGGAACTGCCGCCCGCAATTGTTCGATTTGTGTGTTTAGGTTTTCGCGATATCGTCGCTCGATTACATGGTGTGGCAGCCTCTTCTCCCTAGGCGCTGGCTTGACTGAGGAAGCTTCATCGAGCCTGTCGTGGGTAGTGTCGGTACGAGCACGCTTCAAGTTGGGATGGGCATCGAAGGGCGGCGAGTCGGCAGGAATGTAAATCTCGGTCGTAGGGGTATCATTATGCAAAGTCGAGGTTGTTACGTCTGTCGCTGTGAGGTTGGCTGCCGTGTTGTTACTTAGGTTTGTGCCGGGATGACAGACAGTTTGACCAGCGGACCGCGCCGAACCGTCCTGCGGAATGTTGCGAGGGCAGAGTGGTGAGTTCCAACAGTCAAAAGGTAGTCCAGCAGGATGTTGTGCTGTTCGCTGTCTTCCCGTCTCACAGATGCTGAGGCCATTGTCGCTCGACTGTTGCTGCCACGATGTTCCGGATGTTGTGAAGTCAGACTCGTTACGCTGTTGATCGGATCGTGCAGCCATGGCGACGCTGTCGAAGCGCTTGCGGCCCAAGACCTGAGCGTCTTGCTGCTCAATGTACTGTGCACACATCTTCCTTCGGTTAAGGTGTCGAGGAGGACGGCGACGACGAGAGGATTGACCAAAATCCGTGCACCGACTGACTGGGACTGGAGCGAACCACAAACACGACGGCTGGGAATGCCAAAGGAACGATCAGATCCCAACAGGATTGAGAGTGCTTGCGTACGAAAGAAAAGACCCGATACTGTTGATGTGATTGCAGAGAAACCCACCTACCTCAGCCAGGGGCCCTCAGGGCAGTATATACGTGCGCTTCAGGCATTACTGCTGTCAACAATTCCGGGACGAATTCTGGGCAGACCCGTGGTGATGGGAGACTACGACAGCTTGTTGTAGGAACGGGCAGCGTGCAAGGTCCAATATCAGGTGATGGCCTGGACCAAGCAGTCAAACATCACGCCACTGTTCCCTCCTTCGTACCCTTGTACACGCGCTAAGGCGTTCTGTC
>SWBH01000469.1:0-11763 GCA_024195465.1 Aureobasidium sp. EXF-8845 | reverse complement strand
AATGGTAGCTGGCTGCATGAAATCGAAGCATGCCACGCGATAAGTCACAGCTTCCCGTGTCGCGGAATGGCATCAGTGGCTTGCCCCAATCACATCAATTCGAATCCACCCTTGGGCTCAGAACATCGTACTCCGTATGACTTTGCAAGATCTAACGATCCATGAGCCATGCCTAAGGAACAACCTCGTTCTTCCATTCGACATGTCTTTCCGACTCTATGGTCACGGCATGAACTCTAAATTAACCAACTCCCCCATTATCCTGCTTTACCGGACTGTTTAACCAAGAGACATCGACTATCGCTGGCTGCACAGATGTTCTGCCCTTCGACCTGAACTGAGTGGCCGACGTCCGTGGGCGGTTACAACCTTGCTCTACCGCATAACAGAAGTCATGTAGCAAGTAACAACGCGACTCGTGTTTCGTGTGCTGAATAGAGCTGATGTCTGTGAAGTCAAACACACTCGGTACCGGTAAGTGGTCCTGCCAGCCGCTTGTTTACCTACCAACCTACACATGAGTCGCCCCGGATCGCGAGCTACGGGGAGTATGAACGCTGACAGGGGGCGCAATGCTCTTACTCGCTGTGCGAAGTCGTGCATCTTCGTCTTCGAAGCACAATCCAACATTGATAGACTCGCATGCTACATCGTCGTGTATCGAGTACCTATTCATGTATCGATGTTGGTTGAGTCATTTCAACCGTAAGCTTTCCAGATAAGGTCTCGCTTATCCAGGACATACATATGCAGACCAACGTAAGCTCTTTTAGCGATACTATCGTGTAAAGTAGGCTGTAGGAAGTTTTTCCATCGACTGATCGGGCGTGCCGTTTGATCGATTGGGATCAGTGGAAGTCGATTCGACCCACCAAAGTCGCGTAACGTCACATCTGCGGCATCGTTACGAATTGTGGTCTTGGGGCCGTCCATGTTTGGCAACTGCAAAGACATGCTAGTTAAACACAACAGACGTTACATGTAAAACTGTCAATTCAACCCTGTCCTCCGATCCAACCATTAGAATCGCGGATATCTGTCGTATGAATCTTGGTTCAAGAGGTTAGAAAGTCAAGACTACAGGGTCTTTGAGACATCATGACATTGGATGATGTTTTTATGAAGCAGCTCACTTCCAACTCATCTTCATCACACCGCTGTGTGACGCAAATTCTGGGTAACAAGCCTGCCGTCCATGTCGATCATGTACACCACGACCGTCACTGTTGTGTCAAGGCACAGCCGCTTGGGTAGTCGGTACCTTATCAACTTCCGAAGCTACCTCACGCTGGATGACAGCTTCGCTGAGGCTCAACAATGAGCTTCTGTTGCCCGCACACGGTCCAATATGCAGGAGATATATCCACCTCGATAGGATGTCAATACATCCGAAGCTCGGATATCGTAAGGACACAGACGACGTCTCTCATCATGTTTACACCAAGGTGACCGCATTTGCCTGAACGTGAACACGAATCTTATCAAGGAGTAGCATCTTGCTCTTGAGAGAACCATAATGCGACTTCTACCCATGTAGTCGGCACAGTGAGGCGTGGATACGAGACGCAGCTGACCGCAACGCACTGTGACAAGCATCACACTGTCATGCTGGACTCGTCAAACGATGAGAACGCGACCCCACTCAGGCTGTATTATTCTCATCGATTTTTACTGACCAGGCAGAAGTGTGTACGTCTACCCATGATAACGTATGGCTGCCCTGGTTGCAAAGGTCAGCGTGTCGTCGAGGCGAGTGTGGTCGGTCAGTGCAAGGCCTTTTGCCGTGACCGAGCTGGCGAGCAAGAAAGCAGGCAAGTATTACACATGTGACTTGTCAGAAGAGTTGCAGCGCAACAATGCGAACAAAGTGGTAAGGATTCTTCTATGAATGTGCTGTCGAAGAGAGCTGAAATCTCGATACGGGCGTAGGTAAAGCGTCTGTCAGATCAGAAGGACAACTCTGTCCAGCTTTATATGGTGCTGACATTACACATTCACAGCTATTCTTCAGCGAGATCGATGTGCTACACGCCCAATCTTGAGGCTACTTCTACAAGAACCGAAATTTAATACCAAGATTGTGGCTTACACGTACCTTTTCTGCAAGATGCACGCCAAGAGAGTATGCTCACTCGTACCCCAGAGCGCCCCCCCACACGGATGAGGGGCGAAATCTCGGAGGCGGAGACTTCCCCTGACACCAGGTGTGATTGGATGTGCTACGAAGACCTCCCCTCCTTCGCCTCCAAATGTTGTCGAATTCAAAGATACATCTAACCGGAGTCACAGACCGTCTCGTGCCGCTGTGACAGCTCGCGAAGTGTAAGCTGAGCGCGGAACAGGAGCAAAGTCCTGTCGAATCCTTTCGCATCCTTGCGCGAGGCAAGCTAGTGGTCAGACATGGCTCGCCTACCAGCTCACTGAAGGCTTTTTGGCTTGCTACGCCTCAACATGAAGTCTACCTGCTATGCATTCCACCAACTAAGGAACAAGTCAACCTTCTGGCGCAGTGCGCAAGACGTTTGAACTACAGTTTGCGAGAGACCATCAAGTTTCTCGGCCGAAAGCAAGAATTCAACCACGTTACATACGTTTCAACCACTATCCTATCGACGACAGAAGTCCTGACCGCAACGAGGCCAGCTGAAAAGTGATCGCAACACACGCCATCTGGTTTCTTACCTTGTTGCTCAACAACACTGGACCCTGGATTGCATCAACCAAAGAGCAGCTAGGTGGTCTCCCGTCCCCATTGATCTACGAGCGTGTCTCCTGTCTGTCGACAAATCACCAGTACCAGAACGGGTCACTTGCGCATTTTTGCCTTGCGCGTCTATCGTCCAATGGAAGTGTGAGAAGCGATCGAGGTAGTAGAAACGCGAGCCTGCCAACCCATCTATGCAATTCAGTGGCATACCATATCACGCTTCAGGACTGTCAGCCTGTCACAAGAAGGCTTTGACTGAGACCAACCAATAATGCCCTTTGCGTTATGCTCAATGTGAGTCAACATGCTAGTCGAGTGATCCCATTACGCATAGATATTCAACGTTCAGATCAAACATTTGCGTAGATAGGCCAAGTCGTGACATCTATTCGAACATGGTATCGCACTGAATTGTCCTCGGTCGCTCTTTCCAGATCTGCCTACGAGTTTCCTTTCCTTTGCCTCTCAGCGCGCTCTTCTAGGACTTGCACATACGCTTTTTCTCCTAATCGAAACTGGTTCTATTTACCAGTCCTCTGCTCAGGGAGTATATGTTTTCATCGCAGAGTAGAAGACCGATGTTGTTTGATTCTTGTTATCTGTGTTCTGTCTCTTTGACCTCTTCGATGGCTAAGTTAGTTTAGTAGTTCTCAGATCACCGCTCGATGGATTTCTTCCACTACAACCTATGCTGGAATTGATTAGCCTCCAAATCTCAGGACGCTATCAGGATGAGTCTCGTCGATGGGTTGGTCACATTCGTTTTGCTTCTGCTTACTGCGTGCCGACTGTTTCTTCTTTTCTGTCTTTTTTCTCCTTTTTCTCCCTTTTCGTCATTCTCCTTTCTCACGCTTCGCTCGTCCACTCTCTATCACCAACACTTGCTGGTATCCATATCTACAATCGAGTCCGGCCGAGCTTTCGATACACGATGTCGGTGTAGTGATTTTTGTTTCTACGTCGCCATGGGATGTAATAAAATCTATTCTCAGCTTATGGAACTGAGTGCGGATTTTATTTGGAGTTTTGGAATGAGATACATGTACGCTTTTCCTTGCCAATATCATTGCTTCCCAGCTCTATCATTCAACTCTTCTACTCTTTGCGAACGCCCAGAGTTGTGGCAGCACTTTCCATGGTCTGAGATCACATTTCGGATTTGCGACATCTAGAAACACAAAAAGCCACATCAAAGCTTCAACAACGCACTGCTTAGATCATGGAGCATACATATGGTTAAAAATACTCTCGAAAGATATCTCAAGGTAGCAACATAGCAAATCGTTCGATGGTTGCGAAGATATCGTCGCAGAACTCTGGCGAGGCATAGTTGTAGGTACAACCCTGTCTCTTCAGAGTCCGATCATGAACATAATTTTCGCGAAACACTAAAATATCTTCCGTCGACAACAGCGACATGGAGATGGAACTCTAAGGAGCTGCTGAAGTATAGAGAAAGGGCAAAGTGAGAGAAAAGTTGCCATGCCATAAGAGTCCGCCCATCTAAGCCAAACTTTCTTCTGTACCCGAACTATCTACTGCTTGTCGTTCTGCGAGTATATGAAGTTTGCACCTACAAAGGCACTAGTCAGTAATGCTGTGATCCCCAGATATGAATGGTTAATGTCGAAATGTGAAATAACGATCCGTGGTTCCACAGGGAACGAATACCGCAAAACTGCAAAAGGAAAAGAGAACTCACCAATGACTTTCAACCCATTCTTCTTCGCAAACTCTCTGACTCCACTTCTATCGCCATTATAACCCCAATGCCTTCTATCTTTGGGGACCTCCAAGTCCAGTGCCTCGGTGGTGCCATTCGCAGCCACCATGAGCACAAACACATACCTATGCTTCCCCGTACCTTCCGGTGGACCTGGAGGTTTGTATCCCACTAGATCATTGAGCACCTCTGACTTGAGGGTAAATAGTCCATGGCATACTTGACTCCACTTTGGATCGGAGCGAGAAGGGGCATCTGGATCTGTGATTGCGAGAACGAATTCTATGTCTCGAGGTAAATATGCTGAGGCAACTTTGGCAGCATAGACGTCCGGGGGATGAGTCAGAGCGGAGGGAGGTAGGGTGTTGCCTAGATGTGTTTCGGCGGTGGAAGACCAGTTAAAGGTGATGGAGATCAAGGGAGAAAAGGTATTGAGCACATCTGGTATGATTTCTGCTTGACGAAGACTTTCAAGATATGGTCAGCGAGGAACTAAAGATGAGGATGAGATGCTACATACACTGCAATGATGTGGTTGGGGTCTTTTTCTGCTGGTTGCGAGGTGAGGATCTCTTGTTGTGGAAGCACGAAGCTCACAGCGCGCTCTGCCAGTACTGAGAGCATAAAGTATCGAATCAACATGTTGAACAGCATCTTGAAAAGTATGATGAAGAAGCAGATTGGTTGGTATGTTTGAGAGAGTTGCTACTTATCAAGTAAGTCAATGTGAGAAGGATTGCATGATCCTCATGCATATAGCTCTACCCCGCATGGAAGCTCATGGTGATGCATCATCGATAAGGGAATATTCTCTGACTGGACACCCACTTGCACAGAGATGAGGGAATAGGGTAAAAGAAGCGAAGGAGCTGTAGCCAAGATGCTAGATATTGGTTTCTCGCTTCGGGCTCAGCCAAAGCTATCTGACTTATGTTCATATCGTGCTATCGTACATATCATACACTTTTGTTCGTAACATCTCCTCCATGATAGCAACACTAGGCTGCGATGCTCATGCAATACCGTATATGCAAAAAGAAACAGAGTCATGATCATAAACAATAATCTTTTTACGAGCGAGTGTTCTCGTTGGCAATGACCTTAGCCTGAGAAGCAACACCGCCCTTCTCAGTGTGACCGTGAGCGCGCTGCTCACGGCTGTGGAGAAGATTGGCATCATCCTGAGTAATCTGCGAAGGATCCTTGGAGCCAACCTCATTGATAGCCTCCTCAAGATTGCGCTCCTTTGTGAGGTGCGACTGCTCGGTAGGGTTCAAAGAGCCAGTCTGACCAGTCCTGGGAGTGGTACTACGCTCATTGGCAGCAGCGAGACGCTGAGCTTCGGCGGAAACACTGTCCTTGGGAGGCTGGGCCTGGCCGGTCGCGCGAGCCTCGCGAGATTTGAGATGGTTGGCATCATCGGCGGTGATGGACTGGGGATCTTGCTGCATCTTGCTGAGGACATCCTGTGCGGCGCTTTCAAAGTTCTGCAGGGGCTGATCAGCGAATTGTGGTGTGAGTGAGGACATGCTCGGACGTACCAGGACCTTTCCGACCCGGCTCTGCATCTGAGCGGACTCTGAACCCTTGACGGGACCGTTCTCGTCCTTGGCGACAGCCGAGATGTTATTTGAAGAAGGAACTTGAGCAGACATTGCTGTTCTTGCGTGGAATTGACGAACGAAAAGGGAGGAAGGCCTTGATGCAGTGCTGATGAAACGCAGCGAGTATTTGATGGGCTGGAAAGACATGAGGAGGAGTGGACAGGAGTTCTGTGCTTGAGCAAGAGATGGAAGGCGAGAATGAGTCGAGTATGCGTAGCTTATTTTCTACAATTTCTACCTACATCGAGTCAACGACTTCAATATATGCGTCGCTGGTTTCCTACATGACGCGTGCTGAGAAGAGAAGAAGGACATTTTCCCCAGAAATTTGATGAGTGGTGACGCTCTCAAGAGCCTCACGATCGAGCCAAGACTCCCTGATCATCGAGATCTCACCTATTTCTCTGCAACCCTCAACCTCTTTTCGGTACTCTCCCTCACTTCAAACCATCATCGATATGCTGAAAACGTAAGAGAAGCAGACAAGTAGTGTATGAAGAGAACGTGGTTTTGATTTGATATGTGTGCGGACTGCAATATACAGTAATAAAGGTAAGAAGATTCTGTGGGTCTCTCTTTCACGCTTTTCTCTTTCTCCAAACTCCTCATCATCAAAATACAACAACAAACAATACTGGCTATAACAAAACTGCTGTGATCAAAGATAAAAGGAAAAGTTGTGTTCTCTTCAGGCTCCCTTCTTTTTTGTCAACTGTTTTCGATGTCATTTTTTTGTGCTGAGACTGGACACGGGTAAAAGATGAACGCTAGCAAATGATGCATTGTGCTCAAACGGAAACGACAGAAAATCAATAAAATGCAAAACGAGACAAGGAAAGGAAGATGATGGCGACCCAGCAGACCGAGTCAACCTTCAAGGAAAGGTCGGCATCCAGAGTGGTAGATACGCTCAGGACAAAACCGTGGCAGCGTGTTCTCGACTGCGATACCGCGAGGCGCTGTTTTGGTTGTTGAAAGCATGAGATCCATGAACCGTTGCGGAAGCTTTTCGAAGTCGGTTTTGGACTGTTTGGGTTGTCTTTGCTGCTGTTCTAAAGAGTCGGATGACCTTTGACGACGATCTGTTCGTAACATGTGTCAGTGGTACGTCCATATGCTGGCGATGATCAGAGTACAAACCTCGCTTGGATTGCTAGTTTTGTGCCTTGCATTTGGGACATCTCTTTCCTGCAATCACGAAGTAACCGCAACCACGGCATGCGCGAGTCTGGATCTTGTTTAGTTGTCAGATTCTCAGACGTGGAGTTGGGGGAACCGACAGCGCAAGTTCTTACTGGTGCACCAATCGACTGGAAGTCAAGAGTCGAGCCAAACTCGTTCTGGGCTTGCCATTCGACGTGCTCGTCAGTAGGGACAACAAGGTCGTCGTGCTGCTTGAGTTGAGCACGCTGCTGGATGTGACTGGTGTTGCTGGGCATGGTTGCTGAAGGCGATGAAAGTGTTCTTGAAAAAAAAGTTGGTTTGAGGAAGGGATAAGACAAGATAGGTTGACTGTGTAACAGGAAGATCGAGTTGCTTGATGATGCTGATGATGAAGGGAAAGGTGCAATCCACAGGACGAAGCACCCTCATTATATACCTCGGACTGCATACCATAACCTGACCATTCTGTGCGATAGACTTTTGATCTTGACTGATAAAGCACCTCGCATAGCTTAACCCTGCAGCGTTTCGCACTGCAAGAAGACCTCCCATGTGAAAAGGCAATCTCGCAAAAACTTATGTGTAAAGCGGGTCTCTTCCGGCTTCTTGCTCAAGTGCAATATCTGTGTCCTTCGGCTTCGTTGATTCAGCAGACGACGAGTAACAAAAAAAAGTTGTTTAGGTTGGAAAGAGAAGCGGCGTCATGTGTGCAAGCGCCGCTTGAGACCACGGGACATCCACCTGCGAAACCCTCGCGAAGGGTCGAACGTGCGATGAAATACCCACACGGAAGTGGCATCCATCGGTGTAGCTCACGCTAACCAATACACTTTGACAGGCCATGCAGCTTGATAATCTAAGACAATCAGCAACGAGCGTCCTCAAAAGTGTTTCCACCAATTCAGATGTTGCGGGCTCCACCTTCCGAAAGTCTCGAGTACGTGCCTCTTGTCAAATCCTGGTTTTGGGTGGTGCATCTAGGAACGGATCGCATCAAGAGTTTACCGGCACAGTGGTACGCCCGTGATGGCGCCCGCCCCGTCCCTTCCGTTACCTGCCACGATCGGAAGTTATCTTTCTCCCCAAAGTGTTCTTATTCCGTCTTCTGCGTCCTCTCTGATGAAGAAGATAAGTAAAAAATGACCAGTTGAAGTGATATCCCAGTTGCAGGGTTGCCGTCTTGAGCGTCAACATCAATGCGCTGCATGTCCCAAGAGCCTGGTCCTACATTGATTGCCCATAACCCGGATGTTCTCCAGACTCGAGCCACTGCACTAGCAATGATATAACTCCTTGCTTTCCAAGTCTCGCGTGAGGTATGTTAATGGCTTCACCGTACAAAACACACAAACCTGATATGTCGACCCTTGGTGTCTCGGTCTTACTTTCCGAACTACCGCTATGTTTGCTCAAAAGTCACCAGGGAGAAGACGCAATCACGAAAATAGAGTTGGTCACTCCTCATGTCGAATCTCACTTTCGGTGTCGAGGCCAATGTATTCGAAAGAAGCGCCTCTGGAAGCCTGCATCGAATGTTTTTCTCGCCTTGTGATACGTGGGAAGGCAGCTCCACACACGGCTTGTGTATCAAGCGAACGGATGGTCATATGTCGGCACTTTATTTCGCTGATAACTCCGTCATGTGTACATGTCTTTCTGTCTTCGATTCCCAGATGATGCTCTTCTCTGTCCCCGGTTCCATCGGTACCGTTGACTCGGTAGTCTCGAGTGAGGATGTGCGCCGGGAGCGCCGCTAGATCAAATCCTTTACGATCTATCACGAGCGTTCGCATATAAGACACCTGGGCTACAGAACATGCCATACACACATTCTGGAGTACAATACTAGCGCTGTCCAGACCTCCGCGAGCTGTGCGTTCTTGATTGACAAGATTGAAGAAGATATATGCGATATACGAGAGGCCGATACGGCAGCGCAACCGCTCTTCATTAATGCTGAATTTTGCTTGTGTACGCTGCTGCGATGCACAAACCCTACGGGTAATAGCATTTCGCATTTCGCATTTCGCATTGATAAAATTATTGAATTGACACAGGTCGGTCCTATCGTTTTCGCATGCGGATTGCCACAGTATGAGCCGTGTGGAGATATGCCCGACTCACATCTCGACCAGCGAGTCAGAGTTCGTGAACCTGCTGCGAAATTCACTCGAGGTCAAGTCTCTTGCTTATGCGCACAAGCAGCATCCCGTTGGTCTGCTGACCTTCGCAGTCATACAGACGTATCTTCCTGATGCCTGTCTGGAGTCTGGACAGCCTGAAGCACGCCCATGCCACTAGATTATCGCGACTGAAAGTGTCATCGTCCATGACTTTGAACCTGTTGGAACGTACGTGTCAGCGAATGAGTCATAACGTAACCTTCTTTTGGATAAACAGATCGGGAAAGGTTGACAGAGAGGGAGTGCATCGCAGGACCTGGGTGAGGGGTTTGTGAGTCTAGTATGGCTCTTAGTACCACGCAGGCGGTGGGCCCGGCTGCCCGGACGACTACTACGAGTAGTAGATTGGGCATGCATATATCAGTGGAGCGCGTGCGGATTTCAGGGACCAAAGCGACTGAGCGTTTTTGGCCATGCCATACATCCTCGCCACACGACACAGCGACCTTGGTCTGCAGCTTCCTCAGGACGTAGAGTAGCGGTGAGCAAGGCCATATAAGCAAGATGGGTACAAGCATCGCTTGAGTGTAGGACATGTCCCTTTCAGAACAGATGCGCAAATGTTCACATACCTCACGAAAGTTAGCTCCTCGGCAACACCATCAACCTTGAACTGAAGCAGTTGGCGCCCGAAATCAGGAGACCTGCCAGCCGTACCAAGTTCTGTGACCGCTTTGATCTGGCCTTCCTTTGTGGATCCGCCCTCCGGCAAAGATCCGCCGTTAATCTCCTCCATATCCTCGATATGCAGTTCAGAACGAACATAGAGATGGAACTTCTTGTCAGCCGGGCCGATATCTTGACCAGCTAGCAGCTCGATTGCCAGGTCGAGTTTACCCCGGTCGAGTGCCGCAATCTGAGATTGAGCTCTGTGGAAACTGCGGTAGCCTTCAGGCTTGAGCACCCAACCGCCCGTCGCGTGAAACATCGCTTGGTTGAGCATAGTTGCCGCGTTGATGTATTGCCAGTTGAGAGCGACTATCTGCGCGCCCATCCGCCAGAAAGGTGCAGGATCCAGATTGCTTGAGGATACACGGATGCCCTTAGGATAAACTCTCATCAAGAAGCGCTGACATGTCATATGTTAGCGATGCCAAATTCGGTCCTGTGGAAACATACCTTGTTGTGCCTGAACAATGCCGAGTGATCACGTTTGTGCACTTCGATGATTTTGGACTCGGACAAGGAGAAGATGTGATTTGGAAGCTTGGCCTCGGGTTGATCAAAGTCTTTGAAGTGGCAACCGCGGGTATAAACACCCATGGAAGCGAGCGCTGTGATGATATGGCTCTTCTTGACAGCTGCCTCCTGAGGCTCATCCTCGGAGCCTGATTCGGGGTCTGCATTGCTTGAAACGACTACTGACCCCGTACTCTTTTTTGCCGCTTGTTCAGGAGCGGTGTACTTAACCTGTCCGGACATTAGCACAAGCATGTTCCGGAGTCTGCACGAAGAGACAACTGGTGTACCTTAATGAGTATTTTCTTGCGCAAAGACTCTAAAGTTGGCAGGGAAACTTCGTGACCAGTCATTGCATTCATATCGACCATGTATGGCGCCCACAAGTCTCTTATGATGTCGACCATGATCTGTTGCTGAGCGGGACAAGTATGCACCTCAAGACTGACAATCAAAGGAAGATCGCTATGCGAGGGTAAGCGGACGAGCAGTCAAATGTAAGTCACGTCTCAAAAATACCTCGTAGTAAAAGCGTAGTCTCGGATGGTGGTACAGACGTCTCTGAAAGAAATCTCTTTGGTTGCTGTATGTCCATGGAGAACGCGTGGCTCAGTCTTGGACACGGTTCTGCGAAGACCTGCCGCTCCCACACTCTCATGTTCGGGTGGAGTGGAAGCAGATGCTGGTGTCTCTGTTGGTTTGAGCTCAGACTTGAGCTTGGATTTGGAGAGACCCATCTTGTCCTTGAATCGCCTGCTCAGCTTCTTGATACTACCTTGTTTTTCAGCTTCACTGTCACTGTCGGCTGATGAATCCGAAGTATCAGAGTCTGAGTCGTCTCCATCCCAGACGTCAATTTCAACACAGCGACAGCCTCTCTCCAAGACATTTTGATAGGCCTTTGTACTAGCCTTTCCATAGAGTTGATTGCCCCAAAGATAGGTGTTGTGACTGGAGGATATGAAGTAATCGGAGATGGGATGTGAAGCGTCCAAAGCAACAGGTGCCATAGCATTAGCTTCATCCGAGCCAAGATATCTCAAGAGACGACCGGATGTTTGGTCATCTGTTGCAGAGGCAGGAGAGTGGAGACTGTTAGTCTCTATGTTTTCTACCTGATCGAACTCGGCAGTGAAGTCTTTCACGTATCTCAGTATGGCCGGTGACCAAGCCTGGGGGTTAGTGATGTCCATGTCTGGTTCC
>SWBH01000468.1:0-11772 GCA_024195465.1 Aureobasidium sp. EXF-8845 | reverse complement strand
GTGTTCCCTATGATCGTTGCATCAACATTCGCCAAGGTGGCTTGAACGTTTCCACAGATACGGTCAAAACAAATTGGCAAAGAGGCACAAACACGAGCCAATCTAGGCAAACTGCAGGGTTGACTACATGAGGACCAGCAGGCAGATGCATCCGTCCTATGCGAGCATGCGCTCGAGATGAAAGACTTCTGAGCGGAGAGATGCAGCGCAGACAAGGTGCATTGGTTCGTCTTCATCCAAAGGTTCAAATTTAGCCATCGTGAAGGGCGCCTAGACTGATGAAGGATTAGGCGCGAGCGAGCCGAGCCGCATGTCTAGCGCCCGCGCGGCAATAACAGGGCTTGCAGTCGCACGTGCCACTCCGAAGCCGAGGCGAGCAGGCAGCACCTTGATGAACAGCCGCTTTTCAGACCATGATAAGAGCTGCTGCTGCTGCCTTGACTTATGCGTTATGATTTTGGTTATCCGGTCTCTATAAGTAGACACGGTTCCCAAATGATATAATCTCCACGACAGGGCCAACAAACTCTCTCAAGTTTCCTCTAAGACGGCATTCGAGCTTCGAACGTCGGGCCTGTTATGGAAAGTGATAGAGCTGTCTTGCTTGGTAGCTTGAAACCAAAGGCTGAGATGTGTTGACCGGTATGCTCAGATAGAAAGCTTTACATCGCTCTCCGGCATCTTCGCAAGTCCAGCAGTTGGGTGTTTGGCGCTCGAATGGCGTGTGGCTGCAGAAGCGGGGATGTCCTGATTGCGCATGCATGCATGTGAAACCACAAAGTTCGGTTGGATGAGAGCTCTTCTTGGCTACACGGTGAACAGTCATCTGGAGACACCGCACAGTGAGCTTTAGTTGCGTTCGTCTGCTTTGCTGCCGACTCGTCGTTTGATGCCCGGCTTTATTCTGCTCGACCAACGCCGTCAGGATGGCTGCCACTCTTTCTCGCTCACCACACGCGTTACATGCGCAAACGACAACCCCGATCCACAGCGCTCCTACCTACGATCATGGCGGCCTAGAACTCCACTCAACATCTCCACAACCTTCCTCACACGACTCTGCTCATCGTCTTCCACCTATCACCTCCGCTATCATGGATAGTGAAGACCGTCTCACCCCAGCACCTGTAGTAGCACACACTCCCAACTTCGCTTCAGATCATCTTTCTCCCCGCAACACCATCGACGACGACGACGACTCAAACATGGAAGGTGCTGAAGGTACTACCGGTGGTACATCACTTGTAATCAACCCGTGGCTACAGCCTGCCCAACTGGTCTACGATGGACGAGTAAGTCTCTCCTCCTTACCATTTTCCGGTTGTCGTCTTTTTCGCAATCCACAGCGTCCTTGACCTTGCAGCCACTTTCTTAAAGACGCAAATCTGACGGACCGCTCACAGAACTCGCCGCTACAAAACACACCAACCACCTCCGTCAATATCGTCCATGTACCGAACGCTGTCGATCCACCACTGCTTGCGCCTGCCCGTACACCTCAGCCTGCCGATCTGTGGCCCAACACCCTACCTCCACCACCAGCAGTCGCACACCCCGCTCGTGCAGCAGCTGAGGATAGCGAAGAGGAAGATGAAGAAGATGACAGCAGAAGTCACATCAGCGACGAGCGAGCAAAGGGCTTTTATCCCTTCGAGGAGGATACCACACTGCCAGATTCGGAAGAACTCAGGATCATGCGAGGAAATGTCGAGAACAGTGCTCTAGATGACAAACACTGGCAGACAAGGACCTTCTTCGATCTACAAGACCCAGAACTTGTGCCAAAAGAGCAGGGCAAGATTGAGTGGACTCTGAAACACTTCAACGGCACACAGGAGGTTCCCAGAAAGAATCTTCTGCTCACATCACCTACGGTTCGTATCGGTGGCTACGACTGGAGGATCAAGTTGCTACCACACGGCAACATGCATACCGATAGACTCAGTCTGTACATCGAGAATGTCTCTATTCAATCCTCGGCGCCCGAAGAGTGGCCTGCAGACAAGCTTCTTCTGCCTTTGTTAGGCGATCACAAGGTCATGAGACGTCCGTCTGTTGCTGCGCAGGTGTCAATCGTTATCTACAACCCAGAAGAGCCTCGCGTGAACGAGTTCAAAGCAGACGCTTCCCACTTCTCTCAAGCTTCACCTGACCACGGCTGGACTCGCTTCACGAGTATGCCATGGTATGAAATTCACCGTCGCTCTTATGCTCAGAGACAACCTCTCCTTCGCAATGACACTCTAGCCCTCAAAGCATTCATCCGTGTGATTGATGACCCTACTGGCTGTCTGTGGGGTCCCAAAGACTCACAACGGCTGACTTTGACTCCCCTTCAGCCCTTCTTCGGCGATTGCGAGGACTCTGCATTGTCTCCCGTGCTAGCCTTATTGATGCATCTCCGACCGTTCCGCCAGGTACTCTATCAACTCGGGGCTGCCGATCTGTTCACCAAGCAAGACGATAACACCATTTCCGAACTCCAGTCCATACTGTGGCGTATGCGTTTTCGAGTTGGTTGGAACAACCAAAATCCTATCGCACCTTACATTGGCGATTTCATCGAAGATTTCTTCTCGAACAGAGGCCCATTGGACACCACGCATGGTGCAGATGCTATGCAGACTATGTCTTTCATCGTCAACGACATGGTAACTAGTCTCAAAGACCATAACGACGCCCTTGAGAGGCTTTCCAATCTGTTTGGAACGGATCAGTTCTCTGGTAGCCGACAAAACAAGCGGTCAATCATCGGCAAGACGTCCATGCAGGAGATTGTCGACGAAGGCTTACCTGAGTTGCTACTCAAGAGTGATGTGCTGACTCTCGAGCTCGAGCGTCAAGTCTTCGACTCTGACAAGCGCTTATGGAAGAAGCTTCTCAACAAAGTACGTCTGGATGACCAGATCACGGTTGGCGGCCATACATATACACTGTACGGTTTTGTCTCGCACGAAGGCTACTTGCGTAACGGTCGCTACTCGAGTCACTTCCGCCCTGGTGGTCTTGGAGGTCTATGGTATACTTACATGCACAACAAGGATCCTGCATGCCAGACCAGAGCACAGGCTGTTGCAACAAAGGAGGGTGTGTTCCCACCCAGAGCAGTTGAGGAGCCAATCACACCATCCGATCGTCACGTGAACTATGACCGTCTGCCAGGGCAATACGATGCGGTAGCTTATGTGGTCATCTATGTTCGCAACTCCGACGCTTTTGACCTGAGTGCGAAGGAGCCGTGGGATGCCCCTGAGTGGATCCCCAAGATGTTCGGTCCTCAGTCAGGCGCTACTAACGGCGTGAACGATACCCTGCATTATGGAGACACTGACAACGAAGATGAGGAGATGGACGACCTTCCGGAAGAATCCGCACAGCCAGACGATGTTTTGACCGAAACAACCATAGACTACCTCTCCCAACCTTTTTACCAGGGCCAAGTCAACAGCCTCAATCAGTATCACGGCCACGGCCATCTGATCTACCTGAACGGCAACGAATACTTCGGCAACTTCTCACACTCCCAGCGGTCCCAGTACGGCAAAATGACCTACGCAAACGGCGACACCTACGACGGCCAATGGGCCATGGATCTACCTCACGGTCATGGTACCTACACACACCAACGCACTGGCAACATCTACACCGGCAACTGGCAGGAAGGCAAGAAATCCGGTACAGGGACCACATACCACAAAGTCAGCGAAGAAGACGCCAAGTTATGCAGAATCTGCTACACCACAGAGGTTAATGCTGCATTCTACGAATGTGGTCATGTGCTTGCTTGTGTGGAGTGTGCGAGGAGATTGGAGGAATGTCCTATCTGCAAACGCAGGATCAGGGATGTGCTCAAGTTATATCCTTTGGTTGATTGCGAGCAGGAGTAGGGAGTTATTGCAGCGTTTTAGATATTGCTGATATTTGCCTTTGAGCTCTGTTTATTCTTTGCATGGCGAGAGGCGTTGAATCGGCTTTTTGAAATGCACGAAGGTCTTTAACAATATATCATATCCAAGAAGCCATGACATTCTATCAAGTCTCGTCATATTTGTCTACTCCAACTGGCTGTACTTCTCATTTCAAGGATTTACAGAAAAGCATCTCAGCCTCCTGCACGTTGAAGACAGAAGAAGACCTGCACAATAGGTTACAGTATGGAGAAACCGAGCAACATGGTACATGAATTGAGCTGTGATAGTTTCTTCACTTTCTTCCGCCTCTGACTAATCAGGAACACTCGGAATGAGCACTGGTCTCCGAAACGGAACTCCGCTACTTCCTCAATGTAACACAAAATGTTGACTGAGAGTATCAATATCAGAGCGCGAGTCTCTACTATCATTTATCTGCGACTTGACTCGACCCACGGTGCTTAGATATCTTTGCACATCGTCTGACTCATAGATACCGTGCAGAAGTGGCTGCGGTCGAGTCGCTGTGAATATTTTTCAGTGATTGTCCGTCATGAAGTGAAAAGGTATTTGTGCTGTTAAGCTCACCATGTTTCCAAGTATTGTCTTTCCTTACACATATGCTTTGATCTGGCATAGCTCTTATCGATCTGCATATGATCCTCGTGTTTGTAGTATCGCTCACTCTCGTAATCGGCATCGTATGGTGAGTCCAGAGATGCTTCATCAATGTAATCGAAGCATCTCTCGCAGCATAGGGCACCAGACTTGTCAGTCGCCTGCTTATAGCATTCTTTGACAGTCCTCAGAAACTTTGGTTCGTTGCCTTTAGTGCTGCTGAGAACATCTCGGACGATGGTTTTGAGTTCTGTTTTGTAGTGCGACAGTAGTCTTTGGACATCTGAATGCTTCTCACCGATCAAGGATATATCGGATAGTACCAGATCCTCTAGAGTGCGTTCAAACTTCAGAGAATCCGTGAGACTGGTAGTGGTGTTGGTAAGAGTGTCCAGAATTGTCAAGCACTCATCCAGGAATTTGCCAGTGTTCGAGTTCTCTACGAGACTTTTTGCATTCTTGATATCGCGTCTAGCCCAGCGCATAGCCCTTTCTGTCTTGCTAAAAGCTGTTGCACTCTGTTAGGTGCATCCAGGGACGGTATTGTTGGCGATGACCAACCGCTGCATCGTATTGATGATGTCTTCGAGAGCCGCAGGCGACGCGTCTTCTGTCCAGAACCGCACTTCTTGTTGTGCTTGAAGGTGAAGTTTTCGGGTTCTAGTGGATACACAGAAGATGTACAGAGGTATAGCAATACTCGCGACGAGGTTTGATCGCACATCGAGGATAGTGGTTGTGAATCGGAGACATCTCCAAGTTTCGCTTTTCACAGCATGGTCAGACTGGCGAAGAGAGGTGATTACGACTCTCTCACTGCAGAGCTTGCAACCGCGACGATCGGCCCTCACAACACGGATGCAATCGTTAACTATCTCGAAAATTTGGCGATTACAAAGACAGAGCAGACCACAACTGCTTCTGGAGAGAAACTGGGCACATGTGCGGCCTGTGAAGAGCAACTGCCGACCAGAGATCTCATTCTTGCATCTTGCGGACACTGTTACTGCAGATCGTGCGTGGGCATCATGTTCGATGCAGCAACAAAGGACGAATCATGTTACCCTCCCAAGTGTTGTAAGGACGCTCCGATTCCTGTTGATCATGCGAAGAGGCTCCTGGATCCTGAGCTCGAGGCCAGATTCCAAAAGAAAGCCGTCGAATTTGAGACTGTCAACAGAATATACTGCTCTAACCCAGGTTGCTCGGTGTTCATGCCTCCTTCCGAGATTGATAGTGATGCGGTGACCTGTCCCTCATGCTCGGAGAGGACTTGTGTCACCTGCAAGGCTCCTGCTCACAGAGGCGAGTGTCCCACGGATCTTGAGCTAGCCTTACTACTCAAGCTTGCTCAAGAGATGCGCTGGCAGTGTTGTTACAACTGCCTGAGAATCGTACAGAAAGATAACGGGTGCCAACGTATGGAGTGAGTTTTCTTTCGAGTTGTTTACGATGCGAGATGATAAGCTGACTAGTATCAGTTGCCTTTGTGGCGAGAGCTTCTGTTACTTATGTGGTGGTCCCCTGAACTCCGAGGAAGATGAAACTTCGATGCAAGGTTGCTTTTGCGCCAGCGAGAATCCTGCGGTCTACAGACTCTACCAGCCATCAGATGATCATGATGATTATGACGACGATGATGATTATGATGATGGCTATGAGGTTGACGACCAATATGCTTATGCTGGTAGCTACGGTGATCGCGATGTCATAACAGGAAGTGTCTACTAAGAGATACTTGTCGTGGGGATAAGAACTCTCAGGGGTGAGGCGTCGTGAAGTGGACTGCAGCGAATCGAGGAAGAAAGAGCGATAAGAGGGCGTAGCTTGTCAGAAATCTGGTACATCCTCGGTCTGAACCTGCCAGTCCTAGAAGTATTGCAACAGAACGACCAGATTCGGAAGAGAACACGACAGAGCTTCGGAAGGAACAAGATTGAGGGTCCGAAGGAAGAAAGAGCAGTCTCACAATCATACTGAGAAGCTCATTGCAGATAGAACATTTCTACAGCAGAACAATCAAGATCAGTAACCCGAACATCATCTGCTTGAATGTCAATGTGAAGGCAAGGACCAAAATATTGACTTACGAAGGTGTAGCAACAGTCGACAACCGCCAGGATCATTAAGGTTCTTGATCAAGCGACGATCGTCGAAGCCACTGCATCTGCACCTCAAAATGACTCGGAGGCTCTGCTACTGCTGCCTATTTATTTCGCGTTTGGTCTTCTACGAAATCGCCACTCACCTGTCACGTCCGTAACACAGTCTTCCGCTTTACATTTCAAGATTCCGTCCACATACCACAAAACAGACAACATCGCATCGACAGCATGACTTCCCCCAGCGACGCGAGTCTGCTTTATGATGCTGCTGCTGAAGGCCGCCTAGCTGAACTGGAGAGGCTAATCGCTACTGGCGTCGACTTGAACGCGTCGACAGGAGATGACCATGATCAAGGTACAGCCTTGTATGCCGCATCAAGCCAAGGCCATATCGAGGTTGTGAAACTTCTCCTCTCCTCCGGCGCAGACCCAAATGCTCGTGGCGGTCGGCTTACCAATGCACTCCAAGCTGCGTCCATCAACAACAGCCCAACTCACACGGAAGTTGCAAAGATTCTCATCGCACAAGGTGCAGACATCAATGCGCAAGGCGGTGGATTTGGAAACGCGCTTCAAGCAGCTGCTACCACTCCAACCAACAAGAAACTTGTTCGGGTACTGCTCGAGCAAGGCGTGGAACTCAACACCTCCTGCGGCATGTTTGGATATGCATTGCAGGCTGCCGCTGATGGAGAAGGAAACGACGATGTAATCGAATTGCTTCTCGACCACGGGGCGGATGTCAACCATATTGGAGGTACCTACGGTACTGCGCTTCAAGTTGCATCAGAAGCAGGTTTTGAGAGTACGGTATTGCTGTTGTTATCGAGGGGGGCAAATTCAAATGCGCCTGTATCTGGATTCTATGGGACTGCACTGCAAGCAGCGGCGTATAGAGGATTCAGGAACATTGTTGAGATTTTGCTCAAGCATGGCGCTGACATTGACGTTCAAGGTGGTGCAAGAGGGAACGCGATCCAAGCGGCGATGGAAGGACATGAGAGGCCAAATCCAGAACTTGCCCAATTTCTTCAGAGTCGGAGTAGAATCATGGCATAAGTAGCGATGAGGACCGGCAATTTTCGTGGGAGTGATTCCTCAATGATTGGACCTTTTCAAGAAGTGCTTCTCCGATGTGAGTCTCGGCCACATAAATTCACCGAACACGCGTTTGAGGCGTCAAACAAACATCCATAAGTCAAACCATGAGTTATGGGTCAACTATGTCGTGAGCCCAACAGATATAAGATACAATCTTGTCAGACAGGTCAGAGCAAGATTAATTGTAGTTGTAACGAACGCAAGACTTGGGAGGTGAAGTCGAACTTTCAGACAGGGTCGGACAGACAGCTTTGGGAAATCACCCCTCCGCCAAGCCATGATTCGCAGCAAAGTTTTGGCTGAGAAGCTCTGACCTTTTGTAGAAGATTTATTGTAGCAGTTGAGGAGTGTTAGCGTCCCAATGTTCTAGAGAGATGGCTGGGTCATATCATCTTATATCCTCGTCGGACCGTCTTGACCCTTTAAAAACCATCTCGCCTTTTCGCTGTGCATTTCTGGATACCATATTGAATTATTTCGCGCCGCCGATGTCATAGCAAGATCCCTGTAGACTTGCAGAGATAACCAGCTTTCACGACTATATCTGGAACCAGGATACCTAGAAACAAGGCGAATCACAACATAATATATTCTGGAGAAAGCAGTGACCGAAGATGGACCACCAGGCCAGCGCAAAGTCTTTGAGCGATGCTTATTCACTTGCTGATCTTTTCGCCGACTGTGTCGAATCTATCAATCTAATCCATGGAAATCACGATGAGTCTCATGCCGAAGAGATCCTCATATCACAACTTGGTATCGAGCAAGCCCGCCTTTTGATCTGGGGAGATGCAGTCGGTATTTGTTCACCACCAACTTCTACAGGAATATCATCTGCTATTCCTCGGCATCCTGGCGCATTGAATCCGGAACCTGAAAAGGCCTTGTACTTTGGAACCCGGGATGCGAGACTCGATGATCCACGCTTCAGAAAACGCGTTGAGGATTCGTTAGCTGCGATTGCGAGCCCAATGACACATTTGACTAAAGTCAAGATGTTGCAAACCTATGGACTGGACCTGTTCAAGGGCTCTCCGAAAGTCCGCGAGACCCATATGTTGGCTCCAAACCCTTTCAGACTACAAGCTTTCCGTGAGAAGTTGGAACTTTTGCAGGAAGTCGTGGTTGCATACCCTCACGCAAAGGTCCACAAACATCTTGGAGTCAACAAAAAAGTAGCCTGGCAGATCATGGATGTGGTCAAGGGCAGCGAATTGTGCACATTGATCCGCGAGAAAGTGGATTATCTGGTGCAACTCATGGATGTACAAGCAAGACTTGACATGGCTATGCGCTCAGATGTGCGTGCCATGGGTTGGCATCCCAGCGAAGACATGAATGCCACGATCCGCGACACGCTCAAGCTCTCACTTTTGGTAGAAGCTTCTGAGACATTGTATCCTGAGTACAGCACTGCAGCACAAGAAGCGATGGACAATGTCACCGATCAATGGAAAGGCAGTCGTGGATATGATGCTGCAATGTCTGAACACCACAACCCGACAATCCACAAGACAGCCTCTCACACAATGCTCTCGCAACCCATTCGTCCTTCTCAGGAAGCACCAAGACCAACAGTCTCGCCACCAAAGACGCCAAAGAAGGGCAAGCTACTCGGTGGTTTGCGACCAAAGCTCACTCGCTTGTTTTCGGGCAAGAGTATGGACAAGCTAACCCCTGCTACTGCCGACCCTTCACGATCCAGATCGGAGAGTGGTCCCAGTGGTGGTGGCGAACCACTGGAGCCTTCGCGCAGCAAGTCGTTGGCGAACGATGACTTGTCACATGTGCTTACGCATAGCGCTACTTTGGAAAGTATGATCAGTCGACACGATCAATTTCCCGGTCTCGATAGAACGACTACTCTCGAGTTGAGGAAGGGATGAGACTAAATGGCTGTGTCGTTTGTGTTTCTTATGTTCTTACTGCCCGAGCGTGGAAGCTGATGAAGGAGTTCGAGACTGTTTGTTTTGTACGCAATACCCACTTCTCATTTTTGTGTCCATAATGTTTTGCGTTTGTATTTTTGTACTTCTTTCGTCCGTTGCGAATACCGCTTTTGACTGTCATCTCATTGACTATCCTTCTGTGTATTACGGAAGCACGAGCATCGCAGTAGCACGACATATCTCACATACAAGAGTCTTTATATCGTGCCGTCTATATCTCTCTAGACCTCTAACTTTGTCCCTCCCTCCTAGTATACCCTCTACCTCTACAACTTAGCAACCCTAGGCGTGACAAACACACCCTCCCCTCTCGCACACTCCACCAACTCTCCCTCGACCTTCTCATCGCTCCCCTCCTTCTGCAACAACCTCGCCACCAACCTCAACCCCCTACCCCTCCTCTCCACCACCTCAACCTCAATCAACGCAACCCCCGGCGTCCTCACCGGCGCCAAATACTCCACCGTAAGCGTTTTGGTAAACGATCCCGTCCCCAACGCCATCCCCCCTACAGAATTCGCATGTTCGATTGCACTCTGTACCATCATACCCATACTCTCATCCATAAGAACTGCAGTAATGCCTCCGTGAAGAATATGTGGGTGACCATTTAAGCCGCTTTCGAGTTTAAAGAGGACATTGATCTTGTCTAGAGTTGAGGCAGCAGAGGTGTCAGGAGGCGAGTGGTAGATCAAACAATGAGGGATTGTGGTCGGGGTAAGCAGAGTAGTGGCGATGAGCGAGTCTTCAGAGGAAGACTTTGGTGTCCGTGAGGTTGCTGGTTTTGTGATTGTGGTAGGGTGTAGGAGAGACGATGTCCATGGTATGCATTTGAAGAAGTCTAATGGGGAGGTGATAGATGTCATGGTTTGGAGGATTTGGCCGCAGGCGGGATGGTAGTAGGGTTGGGCCAGAGTTCGGTGTGTGATTGAGATGCTTGATTGCCGAGTTTCATGTGTTGGTGGGTATTCGTGTCTGATATGCAAGTGGAGTATTCTCTGCAACAGCAGTGATCGCATGTAGCGGTTCTAGTAGAGAGACGTATATGTGGTAAGAGGTACGAATTTCTAGTACCCGTGAGGCTCAAGCCGAGGTACCATAGTGAAGGTCGGCAGGGTCCTGTTTCCCCGCGTCGATCTTCCAGGGGAAAGCGAGGTAATGTTTACGAAAAGACTTCATAGGGACTAAAATAAGAAGGAAGGACTCGAAAAGCTACAACTGGGTATCATGGTATGAGCTAGAAGCAAAACAGGCACTAATCATCCCCTTGTATCTTTGCATGCTTGAAATATTTCATGCCGACCCAAGCAATGACAACCCACACCCAAGCCATGACGGCAGTCAAGATGATCAGAGCAGGGTAATAGCCGACAATGGGCAAGGTAGGATCGTCCTCGAACTCAGGCGGCGCATATGGCTTTTTCTCAACATCCCAGGCCCAGCTCCATACGCCCAGACAGCTTCCCATACCGACAGCAAAGACAACCCAGGTGACGACCAGCACTACCCAACCCCATCGCTCAGTCTCAGTGTAGTCGTAGGCATCGTCTGTATTGTGTGCTATGACTGGAAGGGCGGAGAGTGGTGACGGCGCATGTTTCTGCGATGAGCGGCGGCGCACGACTTCCGAGACGGGGTGAGGATCGAAGTATGAAGCCGGACGTGTTACGGTGGTGGCCATGCTAAGGTCGTCATCGTCGGTGGTCGAGGCATAGCTCTGACTCGTGGGACTAATAATGGGCGAACCCAATTCTGGATGCACGGGTGGAAGAGGCACCGAGGGCGGCGACGAGTTGGGCGAGAGTTCGTCGACTAGAGATAAACGACGAGGCTGGTGCAAGTCTTGAGTGGCCAGGGCATGGTGCAAAGCATCGTCAATGGATCGGACGGCGTGGTCGGACTGAGCGTCCTTGTCCGGAGTGAATATTTCGGTGGCAGGAGGGTCTTGCTTGACGCGACCGGGACCCAGCAAGGCCGTTTTCCTCAGCGAACCTTTGCGTTTACGAGCCTTGAGTGGACGGGATGGATGAGTCGATTCATCTTCTGCTTGCATTGGAAGGCCAAGCGCAGCAGGAGCTGATGTCGACA
>SWBH01000467.1:0-11776 GCA_024195465.1 Aureobasidium sp. EXF-8845 | reverse complement strand
AGTCTCAGCTTCGGCCTCGGCTCAGATCAAGCGCGATAGAGAGCACAACACTATCACTGCCAAGGATTTGCCAAGTGATGTTACAGAAAAGCGCCTGCGACAGTTCTTCAGCGATTGTGGAACCATTCTTTCCGTAGGCATCGTGACTGACGACAATGCCATGACTGCACACGCCACCATCGAGTTCGAAACTGAGGAGGACACTCTTTCTGCAAAGACCAGAGACGGAAAGACATTCGACGGCAACACCATTCGCATACAGTCTGGAACACTCTCAACTCTTTATGTGACCAATTATCCTGCCGAATGGGACGAAGTCAAGATTCGTGAGATGTTCCAGGATTTCGGCACCGTCGTCAGCGTCCGCTTGCCATCCCTCAAGTACAATCAGCGACGCCGTTTCTGCTACGTACAATTTCTCACATCTGAAGAAGCCAATGCCGCTACAGCTTTGGACAACAAGGCTCTGGACGGTCAACACCGTCTTGTTGCTAAGATCTCAGATCCTCATGCAAAGAAGGGTCGTTCCGGTGCCGTGACAGAAGGTAGAGAGTTGCATATCGCCAACGTTGAGTTTGACACTAGTGAATCAGAGATTCGCGACCTGTTCAAGGAACATGGCACTGTTGAAAATGTTCGAATGATCAAGAACTTGCAAGGCAGATTCTTTGGCACAGCATTCATCGTTTACTCGAAATCCGAGGAGGCCGAAGCGGCAATGGTGCTCAACAACAAGCCTCTGAAGGATCGCCTGCTCCGTGTCACTCTCGCAACGAACAAAAGTTCGGCGAAGAAAGACATCGCAACCACAATCGTCCAACAACACAAGAATGGATCACCTACGCCCGAGGGTAGTCAGAACGGCTCTGTTGAGACTGCCAATGGACACAGAGGATCTAACGCACCAGCTCAGGAGCTCAGTGAAGAGACTGCTATGACCGCACGTGAACGCAAGGTGGCTCTTCTCGATCTACCCGATACTGTCAATGATGCCCGCATCCAAGCGTTCCTCGAGAATTTTGGCCCACTCCGCAAGATCACCGTGCGCCGCGACAAAGCAGGTGCCATGGTCGAGTTTGTCAATCTCCAAGATGCTGGCAAAGTCAGCATGGGAATTGACTGCAGTCCTTTGGGTCCAAATGTGCGCATCGGCACCGTCGAAGACCTCCTTTACAGGTCAAAGACCAAGCCTGCATCTGATCAGGCACCCAAACCTGTGACCTCATTCAAACCTGCTCAAGCCGGTATCTCGAGACCTGCCCAAAGAAGCGGTCAGGGTAGACGTGGTGGACTCGGCTTCAAACGTGGTGGTGGAATTTCTGCTAGCTCAAACTCTGGAGCTGCAAAATCGCCCGAAGGAGAAGACAAGACTATGACTGGGACCGGCGAGGCTGAGACCAAGGCAAAGAGCAACAATGATTTTAGAGCATTGTTCAACAAGGGCAAGGAAGCCGATGCTGCTGCTGAAGATAAGGTGTAGATAGATACGCACATATTGCGCAAAAAGAGGAAAGACGAGAAGGAGGAAGTGGAAATAATGCTGGCGGAAGATGGTAGACAGACCCAAGGGTTGCAAGCATGTAAAAAAGTCATATCTCAATTTATCGTCACAAAACAAAATGAAGAAAAAAAAGACATAAATTTCGAACATTTTCATTCACTATCATGGTCTTCTATTTGAGATTTCCGAAATTTGATGATAATGCTGCTGGAATTTGGACTTCCTTCTTTTCCTCTTCCATTTCTTTGTGTGAGTGAAACACAGACAGACAGAAGTTGATGAAAGGATATGTAAACCAACGCGATTGCTCCGAGATGCTCATGCGAAATGCCAGAAAAACAAAGAAAAGCAGACAAGACCTCTGCGTCGATCGAACTGCGACCGACAGTATTGAACAAGATGACAGAAAAAAGAAGAGATCCATCTCACGCACCCTGAGCCAACTGCACGATGAGACTACTAGCCACATCCATAAAGGGGAACGGACTAGAAATGTCCTTTTCCTCGGGTATACGTCCGCAACCCATGAATCCTTCATCCATATCCTCATCATCATGATCTTCTTCACGCCAGACATCCGACGCCTCACCATCCGCGTGCGTCTTGATTTCACGTCTCAAGCGGCGGACGAGCCTCTCGTAACCAGCACATTTGAAATCGACCATGAAGCTATCTTGCTCGATGCAGTAGAGTTGGATGGTCACGTATACCCAGGCGCTCTCGTTGGGTGCTGGGAGGCGGCGACGGAGTGTGTCTTGGCTGAAACTGCTCGGGCCCGTGGCGGCGACATTATCGGTCGATGCATGAGCGCTGCCGTGGACGCTGCTAGGTTGGATTGGTGAGTTGAAACCTGCAGGTGAGGCTGCTAGACTGGTGCTGCTGCCCATTGTTGAGCTGCGACGGCGGATGCCTTCTTGGAGGTCTACGCGACTGGAGTGTGTTGAAGATGGATGTGTTACACCAGGCGGGAACATGCCGTCCTTGCGGAATCTTGCGTTGATGATCCATGGATCCTCGGGGATTTTGTAGCCCCAGTCGTTCTCAGGTCCTAGAGGCTCGCGGATATTAGACTTGCGACCCTGGCTGCGGGACAGTTCTTCGCCAAAGTCATCATCGGACATGTCTGATGCGTGGCCGTCACGAGAACGACGGCTAGCGCGCTCTTCCTGAGTCGAGTACTCAGGATCGGTACCAGCTTCAGGATCCGAGTCAGAATATTCGGGGCTTTGACTTCCATCTCTGGCATGACGCCTGCTTTTTCGTGGAGGGCTTCCGTCACCATGACCTGGACGACGCATGACCGGAGCTTCCCAAACAGCGTTCATTGCCTTCAGTGCTTTGAAGATTGCCAACATGGCTTCGGAGGGACTGTTGCGACTGCGAATACCGAACTGCCATTTGGTTGGTTTGATCTTCTTGGCATCCTTGTTAGGGAGAGGCGTCATCATCTCAGGCTTGTCTCGGCCTCCAATCTGGTTGCCCTTGACATGAGGCCTCAATCGTCTGAGGACAGCAGCACGTTGTTCAGTCGTCAGCTCCTTACCCTCACCTCCAGGTACACTGTTGGGGGCATAGGGATCGAGTTCACCTTCCGGAATAGCAGCTCTGGGGGTAGTACCCTGCATGTATGCTTGGTGGAAAGAGGGAAGTGATGAGGGTAGTATACCAATTGTCGTCGCAGGGGTGCGAGCTTCGTGAGCGGAACTGGTAGAACCATGGCGAGGATGCTCGACGTTTGATGCTGGATTGGAGGTTCCGGGTGCAGGATGGCGGGCGTTTGGTGGAGAAGTGACGGTGGTTTGGAATGTTGGCGGCGATTGAGCGAGCCAGGGCTGTAGATCTGGGTTGTGTGCGAGCGAAGGGTTGGCTTTCATGATGGTGTTTTCACGCACAATGAGATAGGCATCCTTGATGGCGCTGGGCTCATCCTTAGCGAGGGCCTCTGTCACATCATCCTTTGCGTAACCCATAGTCTTGCCCAATTTACCGACGACACTCTCGTGCAACTTCTGCTGTACCACTGCAGGCTTTGTGGGGGCAAGTTTGGCTGGGTCGATTGATCTGTTGGGGTCGATACCCTGGTCCATGAATTCTTCGACAGGTGGTGTGAGGTAGTCGGGTAGCTCCTTGAGGAACCAGGGATCGAGCTTGATCTCGTCAATGGTGATACGAGTGACAGGGCTGACTTGCAGCATTCGTTTGATCAGACGAGCAGCGCCTGATGAGATGTAGCTTGGCGTATGATACGTGCCGGACTGAATTTTCTTGAAAAGCGTCGGGATGTATTCATCGTCAAAGGGAAGGCGAGCGCAAAGCAAAACATAGAGAATGACACCGCAACTCCAGACATCAACCTCGGGACCGGCATATAGCTTTCCACCGACAACTTCAGGCGCTGCATAGTTGGGACTGCCACAACTGGTTTTGAGGAAGTTGCCATCGGTCATGATGTTACTCAAACCGAAATCGGCAATCTTGACATTGAGAGCATCGTCGAGGAGCAAATTCTCGGGCTTGAGATCACGATGGACAATCTTGTGACGATGGCAGTACTCGACAGCGCAGACAATTTGCTGAAAGAACTTGCGGGCCTTGTCTTCAGCCATACGTCCGTGGTCTAGAATGTACTGGAACAGTTCACCGCCGGCGTACTCGAGGACCATGATGATCTCCTTTGGGGTTGTTATGACCGTGTAGAGCTTGATGATGTGGGGATGGCGCAGCAGTTGTAGGTATTGGATCTCGCGTTCTATACGGCCAGCCATGTCGCGGGTGACGAGCTTCTGGCGAGAGATGATTTTGAGAGCGACTTTTTGACCGCTGACTTTGTGGACGGCCAGCTTGACCTTGCCAAAGGAGCCTTCGCCTAACGTTCTGACAATGTCATACTGACCCAGGCGTCTCTTATTCGCAACTGGGGGTGCGGGCTGGGATTTTGAGATGGCTGCTAGAGCAGTAGGTGGATTTTGGTCGTCATTTTGTGAGGCATTGGTTGGACGGCGGGTCATGGAAAGCGAGAGGTCATCGTCGTCGAAGGCCTGAGCCATGATGGGCGGAGCGACGCGTGGGTTGCGAGGCCAGAGATGGGAGAGGAACAGAGGAAGCGACGGGTCGACGGAGAGAATCCAGGATGGTTGAAGTGGTTGAGGGCGTACTGGGTTGTGGTTGGCGATGCGTTGTGAATTCGGCAGATGCGTTGTGGTGTCGGCGGATAGATGCTGCTAGCCGCTGCGGGTAGGCGTAGGTATCGACGTCGCACTTGAAACCTGATAGCGTGACAGTGTTTGGTGTGGACGTGGAAGTGAAAGCGGGAGCAGCTGGCGACGGGGATATTTCGTGTTGGTCGTAACAGACAGCAGCAGCAGCAGCAGGTGGGGAGTTTGTCGCTGCCCTCGCTCCCCCGGACGCCGCACAGACCCTATACCGATGTCATCACGAGACTCACGAGAACTGCCCACCTGCTGCTTTCATTCGTTCATCTTTCTTCTGTCTGTTTGGATAGATTGTAGAGTCCTCCTTTCGGCTTGTTGCAGCCTTCCCATGTCAATAGTATGCTGTGTCTCCGCTTAACCCTCAGCTGCTCTTTCCTCGATCAATGTACCTGTTCATCTTCGGCTAAGCTGCCCCGCGACCACCCCTCATCACTATCCATCATCACCCCAACTTCCATAATTTGCGTCTCTTCTCCATTCGCAACATTTATCTTTTCGAGCCAGCACACCGACTCTAGGTCTCGTCCTTCTACACGTCACCCTCCCGGCTTCTGAGAACAAGCTTCTGTATCATGCCTCGCTGCCATCCTTGGCCGACATTGCATATGCAATGCACCCGCTCTGCATAGGATTTTCTTGATGTTGACTGGAGTCGGACGAATTCAGGTCCATGTCTCCGCTACTACAACACCTTTGCTTTATTTTTCGCTTGATAAGAGAAGATGCCCGTGTTAGATGTCAAGTAACTTATTAGAGCTGGACTTGGAGGTCGACTCGGATATGCAGAAGCTCTAATCATAATCACACATGCTCATGACGTTCTTAACGCTCTTATCGTCCTTAACGTTCTTGACGTGTCGGCGCTTGCTCGCCCAAGAAGCAGCAACAACATCTTGAAAGTCTCAACTATTGCAGCGCCGAGAAACGTAACTGATCGAATTTGTAAAATTTCTTGAATTTCGAGCTATTTCACAGACAAGGCGCGCACAAGTTTGGGAGCTGCCCGAACCATCGGACGAGCGCAGCTCTAAGGACGGCGTCTATGGCGGCAAGTCAAGAACGACGCTACGGCAACAAAAATTTCCCGCTCCCGCCCTCGGCATGCGCATGGAACCCTTCCAGATGTGGATTCTGAGTTCTGCCTGGGGCAAATCACCGCAGAACTTCCATCCTTCCAAGAAACCGATATGCCAAGTTCGCCTCAGACAAACCTTGATATAAGACCCTCCTCCAGTTCATGCTAACTCACCTATCGGTCAATTGTCTGGAAACACAAAACGCTCATCAAGAAGGGAGTGCCGCGCTGAGGAGCTGAGGGGAATTTTATCTTATCAATCTTCTCCACCCTCATTTGGACATTTGCCGTGTCTTTTATCGATCTTCTCCTACGAAGACTAATATCTTATCCTACTCTCGCCCATGGCTAGCTCACGAGAGCAGGCTGCTGCCATGGAGTTGGCAGGCTATGGCTCTAAAGAAGCACCCGTCGTTGACGATCAGGAGCTGGAGTCCGAGGGTGCCGATTTGGCTCGCATTGAGCGTGTCTACAGGTATGATTGATATCACAATTATCAACTTCATCAAACGACGTTCTGACAGAATGACAGAAAAATCGATCGCAGAATCATTCCGCGTATGAATTTTTGTTCGTTGGATAAATGGACTTGACTGACTTCAACACAGCATTTTGGATTCTCTATTTCCTCTGCGCCGCCATACGCTCTAGTGTCGGTCTATCACAAACGATGAACTCTGCACAAAAGCATGATCTTTCTCATGTGCTCAACCTGACACCCAAGCAAGTTTCCACCGGTCTGGCGCTCTTTTACGTCTGCTATGTCATTTTCGATTGTCCTTCGAACCTCTTGATGTCAAAACTGAACCCGCGCGTATGGATGAGCAGAATTGTCATGAGTGTTGGTGTTATCGGCGCTTGTATGGCGGCTATGAAGGCAGCTTGGAGTTTCTACCTGCTACGACTCCTCTTGGGTACCGTTATTGCTGGCCTGTGGCCTGGCATGACCTACTACCTCAGTCTTTACTACCCGCCCTCGCGCTGCACAAAGCGTATTGGGCAATACTTCACTGCAGCACAACTATCAGCAGCTGTGGTCGGCCTCGTCAGCGCTGGCTTCCAGAAGATGGATGGACTCGGAGGTCTTGTTGGTTTCCAGTGGATGTTCCTGGTGTACGGATTGCTGGCAGTCATCCTCGGCATCATTCTACTGTGGTGGCTGCCTGATCGCCCTTCTCCTCCTGGTGAGGAGATCGAACAACCCGTCGGCTGGAGACGTCTAATACCACGCAGCCCGCCTGTTCTCACAGGAGAGGACGCTCGTATCCACTACGAGGAGCTAACAAGAGTCTATCATCGTCCTAGATGGGGATGGAAGGACCTTGGTCGCGTGCTCATTGACTGGCGCCTCTGGCCGATGGTCATCATGTACTTTGGCGTCGTCGGCGTTGGTAAGTCTCTATCATTGCTATACAGCATATTTTTGCTAATGCCTCTGATAAGGTAACGCTATTCAAAATTACGGTACCGTCATCATTCGCGGCATCAATCCCAACCTCAGCGGTATCCAGCTGTCACTTCTCTTCTCACCCATCTGGATTATGGATCTGATAGCCATCCTCCTCATCACGCCCCTCAGCGATCGCTTCCACACCTACCGCCGCCTCATCTTCAGTCTTTCCTGTCTCGTCATGTTGACCGGTCTTCTCGTCACCACTTTCGCCGGCGCCAACAACGGCTGGTCGAGATATGGAGGTCTCTTGATCATCGGTTTCGGTCTTGGCCCTACTGTACCGACCGTCATGGCAATGAGCGCTTCCACCTTCCAGCCTCGTCACGGCGAAGTTGGTGTTGCTGCAGCTTGCGCTCTTGTCTCTGGTCTCGGTAACCTCGGCTCTATTGTGACCACTTATGCTTTGTATTCTGGTTGGCCCGAAGATGCAAAGGGTCCTCACAAGTACAGGAAGAGTAATTTGGTCATGGTGGGTATGGTATGTGCAAGTATCGTGGCTAGTGGTCTGATGACTTTGTTACTCAAATGGACCGATGGTTCACAGAGTGTTGAGGATGCTGTAGAGAACAAGGAGATTATGGTTGATGGAGCTGCCAAGAGAGAATTGAGAGAGCTGAACGCGAAGCAAGGATTCAGTTTGAACAGACTGAAGGTGCACAGATAGAGCAATCATTTCGATTATTTAGATGTACATTAAGTAGCATATGCTTTCACTTATAGACAAAACAGGAGTTTACAACAACAACAAGATCTTGTTGATAATCCCAATTCGACCAATATGAACAGTCTAGTTCCACTTTTGCTTTAATCTATGCAAACACCACAAGGTCAGTATCTACCAAACCATCTCCCTATACATCTTGCCCAGATCTGCCGCCATAAGATGTATAACTTCAAAAGTCATGGCATTAGGCTTCCACTCTTCCCTCCAATACCTCGTAACACTCTCACTCAACTTTCAACTTGGTAGACTCCAAATCCAGCCTCTCGTAAGCCTTTCCGAAATGATTGTACACAATACTCGTACGCAGAGGTGCATTAGGAATGAACTTGACAACCACATGCATACGTGCCGGCGTATTCCATGCCGCAGCAAACGTGACGGTATCAATATATCGCATGAATATCTCCGCGACATCAGACCTGCAGAACCGCTTCCAAGTAATCTTATCCGCACGAGCAACCTCAGCCACAGCATCGGGATTAAACGTATCCATCAAAACCATGTTTGGAAACGTAACACACCAATCCTCTGGATGTGTATCTGGTTCCATAAAGTATTCAAGTTGTAATTCTGTTCTCGGTTCGATATCCTGCAAGAATTGCAAACGCGTATGATGACTGAATGCTTTTGAAGACACGCTCTCTAGAAAGCTGAAGATTCTCATGTAGCAATCTTATCGTCGTAGGTGGTTGGAGAGGAATCGTCGTTCACCTCGTGTGAGATCTGGAAAGTGATGTGGGAGCGGGTTTAAGGGCGTTACTTGGGTAGACATGTTTATTCTTCTTGTCTCTTTACGTATGGATTTGAAGGTGAAGAGAAGATGTGAGGGTGTTAAATGTACTTAGCTATATACGCTATGCTATGTCTTTGACTCACCTATACTATCTCACACGTGGTTGACAGTCGTAGAGCAAGTTCCTTTCAACTAAACCTCGCATATTCTGTGAACAACCAGTCGATAGAAGACCCTGGTATTAACGATTTACATTAGACTTGGCGAACTGGTCTTTCTTCGATAGTTGAAGTGTGGCTACCCATCTCATGGTCCAGAGCTCAAAGAGCACGCAGTAGAGGAAGTCCGGGAGACAGCTTTTGTAAAGACGAACTCTCATATTTGTATGCTAGACGTGGAGTCTTCTATGGTTCTTGACAATCGTACTTCGGTTGATGAAGATAGGGATAGAGAGTATATGAGGATGGATGAGGAAGGAGAGATGGACCCTTTCCTCCCGATCGGGCCGAAGCTTCACTTTCACATGCAGATCGATGAACGCATCTCCAACAACTTTTGTAGCAGACACTCTCTCCTCGTTCTATACCCACACAACCATGACAGCTTCCACAAAATCAGAGGCGCAAAAGCCTGTCTCGGTCCTCTTCGTCTGCCTGGGCAACATCTGTACGATGAACCTCTCCTCCGCGTCAACCACCATACTAACAGTCACAGGCCGCTCCCCCATGGCAGAGGGAGTATTCCGCCACATAACCAATCACGACCTCCCCGACGCAAACCCAATAATCTCCTCGATTGACTCCTGTGGAACTGGAGCCTATCACCAAGGAGATAATCCCGACCCTCGCACAATGTCCGTCCTCAGAGCCCACAAGATAAAATACACCCACAAAGCCCGTAAATTTCGCTCGTCGGATATAAAAGAGTTCGACTATGTATTCGCCATGGATACAGCTAACGAGGACTATCTACTTGATGCGAGGAAGAGGATGATCAAAAAGGGTGAGGTGACTGAAGAGGATGCCGCAAAGGTCATGTTGTTTGGTGTTTGGGGTGGAAAGGGTAAGGAGGAGGTGGATGACCCCTACTATGGTGGTGCAAGAGGGTTTGATGTTGCCTATGAGCAGGTGGAGAGATTCTCCAAGGGATTTGTCAAGATGTTGGAGGAGCGTGGGTCTGAGAAGAAATGATTGAGCATGCATATGTCGCTCAGAGAAGAGACGGCCGTAGAAAGCAGGTGGACTGCACGAGATGATACCACGATACTCCAATATCTCACGAATCGCAACAGGAAGATTCAGGATTAATGATAGAGCTCAAGGGGTATCTCGCATTTCATTCGTACTGTATATAATATTACCGAAGGTCTAGAAGCATTCCTCATATAAGAGAAGTCAGAGCAGCCCATGCGCCAATTATGGCCAATACCGCACCTACCAACAAGGCTCTACCCTCCCATGTCATGACAAGATAAGTCGCAACTCCGACAATCAGCTCTCTACGTCTTGCGGCTTCACGCCTTTGCTTCCAGCCTCCCTTGATAGGATATGGTGGTTTGATACTGTTCAAAGACTCGACTGGGTGAGTTGGTATGGAAGCGTACAATACGACAGGTTTGTGATCTGATGACGGCTGCAGTGATAGCGAGTTGTAGGCGTGGATGGTAGGATTATGGCCAGGCAGTGCAAGGTACAGCACACGATCGCACCAACTGGGATGGCGATGTTCTGCCCAGTGCCATTCTGTCTCATCGGGTACCACGACTGTCTCTTTGCCTGAGCGTACCTGCTTTTCCACATCTTCGGCTGTCTGTGCGGCTTGCTCCTGTGCTCTCTTCGAGAACTTGTAGGTGGGCGCAAACTTTATCGACGCCTCTTGAAGGTGGTGTAGTGTGTGTCCAGCAGCTTTCTCGCGTGTCAGCTGGTCATTGGACATGATATGCGAGTAGTGGGTAGCGTCTTCGGGCGAGTCGTTGCAGCGAGGGAAGGCGTGGTGGTTGTCGGGGTGCGGTGCAATATCCGAGGTGCGATAGTTGAGGTCGCCGCCAAAGAAGATATATGAGCTTGACTTTATAAGACTATTCTCCTCCTCCTGCGAAGTGTGCTGATCGTCGGTAGCCGAAGAAAGCAAAGGTTCTGTTTCTTCTTGAATGTCTTGGTTGTTGGTCGCGCGTGATCGTGTCTTTTCCGCATCTGTGACCTTGGTGAAGACCAAGTTTTCATTGATGGAGCGCCAGTCCAAGTTTCTACGCTGCCAGGCATCTTCGTGAGGAGCCAGGTGGGCTGCGACAAATGTAAGGTCCATCTCGCTACCGTCGTCAATTGTATAGGCGAGGCGCACACCGACGGCACCTTTGTTACCCATCTCCCAGACACCAACTCCTGTTCCAGCTGTCTGAACACCACGAATGTTGCGCGCGACTTCGGGCCGTACAAACAGCATAAGAGCTGTCATGCCGACATTGCTGCAGAGTACCGTCTCGTATCGCTCATCATGTTTCCAGGATTGATTCAGCTTCTCAATGGTCTGTGAGAAGCGCTCAAAGTATGGCGACAAGAACGAGCCTCCCAGAAAGGACTGGCCCAGAGGAGCTATCTCCTGGAGCGAGAGGACTATAACATCTGGAGGGAGCTGGGCGTGGGAGAGGCCTTTATTGATACTGGCAGCGAAGTAGTCGGCGTTGACCAGCTCACGTCCGCAGTTGAAAGTGAGGAACAGCGTATTGAGAGTCCCCATGTTGGTATTTTGCTATTACAGGGATAAGAAAGGAAGGTACGATTGTGTTGTGCTTCCGCGCATGTGATTGCAAGCAGCATGAGGTCATTATTGCCAAGGCCAGCCTCGTCTCTCGAGGCTCTCGTCACGTGCTGGAATGAAGCTTGGACAGTTTAAGCGAGAAAGGGCTGCCAAGCAGGACTGCCGCCAAGGAACCCGCGTGGCTCGGACCACGATCGAAATTCGACGCTGGCGACTTTGCGCAAATCGCTGGCTGCGTTTCTTCTTCCTTTCCTCATCCGCGACTCTTCGGCAACAACAAGTCAATATGCCTACCCGCCTTTCCAACACCCGCAAGCACCG
>SWBH01000466.1:0-11777 GCA_024195465.1 Aureobasidium sp. EXF-8845 | reverse complement strand
GAGTTGGAAAAGGATGGCAAGATTTCCACCTTCTCCGACAAGGAACACAATTCTGCCGAGTACATCCATGCTGTCGTCGAGACTCTCCGTATCGCTTTTGCCGACGCCAACTGGTGGGTAGCAGACCCCAACGTGGTCAAGGTTCCTTCTCAAGAGCTCATTTCTGAGAAATACCTTGCTGAGCGAGCTAAGCTTTTCGATCCCAAGAAGGCTGGTGACATTCCCGATCACGGCTCCCCTGCACACAACCACTCTGATACCGTCTACTTTGCTGCAACTGACAGCGAGGGTAATGGTATCTCATTCATCAACTCCAACTATGCTGGTTTCGGTACTGCCATCATCCCCAAGGGCTGTGGTTTCACCCTCCAGAACCGTGCCTGTAACTTTATGCTGCAACCGGCCAATCACCCCAACGTCTATGCTCCCAACAAGCGTCCTTACCACACAATCATTCCTGCTCTGATTACCAACAAGGCTGATCAGAGCTTGCACTCTGTCTACGGTGTCATGGGTGGTTTCATGCAACCTCAAGGTCACGTCCAAGTGCTGATGAATATGCTCGTGTTCAAGATGACTCCACAAGCCGCTCTTGATGCACCTCGTGTTTGCATCGGTGCTGGTATGCCTGATAGTGGTGATGTCTTTGACAAGACTGTTTATCTCGAAGATGGTATCTCGGAAGAGACTGCTGACAAGCTTCGCGCCATGGGCCACAATGTCGAAATCATCAAGGGACATGGCAGAGGTCTGTTCGGCAGAGGACAAGTTATCAGATGGCACGTTGACCCTGTCGAGGATCGCGGTATCTGGAGCGCAGGCAGTGATCCCAGAGCCGATGGCCACGCCGTTCCTTGGATGTAAAAAATTGTTCAATATTCTACTATACTATGAGATATGTCATGTTTTTTTTCTATTCTCCTCAGTTTGGTGCCACTATACTATTCCGCCATTACTACAGGCAGTTCAAGCTCTGCATGCCATGTTCTTGTCTTCTGGATAAATGCAGTAGAGTTTGAAGAACTGAGTACCTCAGTCGCCCGTTGTATGGAAATGGTCCATTTTTAAAAACGAGACCCTGAGAACCGTTGAAAGTCGATCTGTCAATCTTCTCGCTTTCTATTTTCATCTTCAGTCTCTTTTGCCGAATACGATCCGAAGAGCAGTGGAAGCATCAGTTTGTTTGTGATTTATGTGATACAGCTTGAGCATCGATAATCTACGATATATACCACATGCTCATCCTAGAGATGAGGATCTTCTGCCTTTGAGCCTGCAATCAACATCTTGCAAAGGCCTCGGATGCCTGAACAAAAGTGCCGACGCTTTTCAGGAGAGCCTCGAACTCTATCTCGGAAACCTGCCCGCCACCGACGTTTAATTGCAAAGTCTGGCCTTACCGTTTCCTCAGAGACAACATCACGCTGCTACCACCAGTGTAAGTCTTCATCAACGGGGCTCTCGTGTTGCTCCACAGTCTCTATCAAATATGCTTTTCGTTGCACGGACAAAGCACAGAGCACGTTGGCGAATGTCATGGTGAACTCTTCTTTCTTTAGAAACAAAGGTGAACACAGCGACGTCATGGTACTGCTTGATCTTCACGAGGTGGCTAGAGAGATTGATATATAAGAGTGAGATAGAATCAAGGTAAATTCTTTTTCACATCAACCAATTCAATCATCTCTTCTACACTTCTATCATCATCTATATCAACCTTCTATCAACACCAATACCAACTCTACCCAATCTTCAATTCAATACCATCAACATGAACTCCTTCAAGACTGCCGCTATCTTCTCTTTCCTCGCCGCTTCTCAGGTCCTCGCTCTGCCTTATGCCTGCAACCCTGCCCACCAGTACCCTGAGGGCGTCAAGTGTCTTTCGACCAACGGTGCTTTGAGCCTCGTCACACCCACTGCCACTGCCCAAGCTACCTATGCTTGCAACCCAGCACACCAATACCCTGGTGGAGCTAAGTGTGTCTCTACCAATGGTGCTCTGAGCCTGGTTACTCCTACTCCTCAGGCTACTTATGCCTGCAACCCTGCACACCAATACCCTGGTGGAGCCAAGTGTGTCTCTACAAACGGCGCCTTGAGTCTCGTTACACCCACTGCTGCTGCCACATACGCCTGCAACCCTGCACACCAGTATCCTGAGGGCATCAAGTGCGTCTCCACCAACGGTGGACTTTCTCTCGTCACTCCTACTCCTCAAGCTACCTACGCTTGCAACCCAGCACACCAATACCCTGAGGGCATTAAGTGTGTTTCCACCAACGGAGCCTTGAGTCTCGTCACATCCACCGCATCAGCACAGCAGACATTCGCTTGCAACCCTGCTCACAGCTACCCTGCCGGTGCCGTCTGCACCGAGGTTTCTGGCTCGTTGACTTTGGTCACTCCTTCGCCTTCTGCAACCAGCTATGCTTGCAACCCTGCTCACCAGTACCCCGAGGGCATCAAGTGTGTTTCTACCAACGGTGGTCTGAGCCTCGTCACTCCCACTCCTGCTCCCACTGCTGCTTAAGGGGTGCAGAGTTGAGGATTAAAGATTTCAGTCATCTTTTTTATACTTGTATTCAGCATAGCGATCATGGTTTGGGTTACACGATTAGAATAGAATCGCATTAGATTGTGAAAATATATCATATCATTTTTCTCCTTTGACATCAATTCGCGGTGCCCCCTCCTGAACGTGCACTATATGAATGTAAGAATGTGTTGCCAACGATTATGCAAAATCGAGTCGTCCATGTTGAGATCACTGTTTGGCATCTCACGGACTTTGATCCCGAAATCGACCTTTTCCATGAGGAGATTCTAAAGTGCCATGGTGACATCCTCGTCCTATTTGTTCATAACATCATGACTTTGTCCAGTCGTCTAATATTGTGGAGTCCTCGCATCATCTGCACCCCTACAGTACCGTCTTGCGACGAAAGAGTCTCGTGACAGTGTGATGACGGTGTTTTGAAAGGGCCCAGAGGTCGAGGACAACTCGGTCGGAAACAAAGCCCGCATGCCGAACGCCATCTACTCATGTTGCGGGGGGGTTCATCATGACAGTGACATAATACCTCCCCCCGACTTGTGGAGCAATAATCAGCCCGAAACATGCGGATATGTGTTGTCGTGATGCGTTCAATACGTACTCCAGAAGCTGTTAGTCCCCACCTATCTGATGAGAAAGATGAGGTAGATCCCTAGTGGCGGATCTCCCACAGACAAAGCAAGCCGAGCCTCATCGCCTGCCACCATCCCATTCGATATATCGTCATTCAAGCCAAGCCCGTCACGCCTTTTTTGTTGACGACACGTAAACATGCTGTGCTGCAAGACGTTAGGGGAGTCGAGGCAATATGTTCGGCTCATCATTACATCGTTGGTCTCAAGGCACCAGGATTACCGTGAAGCTGTAGCCCGAGCTCTGAGGGTGAGTAACAAGGTATATAAGTATACTTCTCTACTTCATATCAGTTCTTCTTTTTCATCCATCAATCACTTCACTCTTCAATCAATCAATCTACCCAACCAACCAATCTACAATCATCATGTCTGGAACTACTCAGTCTCACGCTACCGGCGAATCCAAGGGTAGGCTTCACTCAACTATCATTTTCTACAACCATGTCTAATACAGCATCAGTTCCTTCAGGAATCCAAGCCAATGCTCCCAAGGAGGTCGAGAACGCTCTCCCCAACGCTGTAAGTATCTCTCGAGCATATTCTAAGGATCTCGTCCTAACAACAACATCAGGCCCACGACACCGGCTCCCAGAGCCAGTCTCACGCCACTGGACCTTCCAAGGTACCTGAGGCAATCCAAAATCTTGCTCCCAAGGGTCTTGAGGAGGCTCTTCCTGAGTCCATCCACCCTACAAACAAGTAGAGAGTCGATAACGCAACTGTTATGTACCTTATGAGAACACAATAGCCGCAGCCGGCATATGAATATGACAATTCACCTACCTTACTTCTTCAACTTCTTCACCTTCTTTCCAATTACCATGTGCTTCTCCGTATCGATATTGTTGTGGTTTTGGGAACATGCATCTAGATCCTGATGACGAGATGTTGACAAGTTCATTTGTAAGCTTGTGATACGAGGTACGAAGTACGTTGGTGTGGGGTACATTCACTTACTAGAGACAGGTAGGTACACATATGCTTACCGAACAACGTGTTTGGTTGGATATCTCTCTACAAAAAGATACGAACGTTCTACGAATTGATTGCAATCTGCACGTTACCCATAGCTCCAGCACGACAGACATCTGTCGCAGGACACAATCAAACACTGAGCAGCGATATAACATACAACCGGTTGTCGCTCTCTCTCATACGCTCCGATTCAATAGAGTGGGGTTTGCTAGCCCTCGGTCGCCAGCGAAATCGGAAAACCAAGAGACGCCCAGCATTCTGCACAGCCCGCGTCGGGATCGATAGGCAAACGTCCATCTATCCATGACTGCTCTGCATTATTCAAGAGTCGCTTTGAGGTGTATTGTTCGCTATAATCAGTGCACTGGATGAAGTTGAGATAGCAGCCGTTACAACAATATGCCCTGTCACTAGTCATGCGAGCTTATCTTCGTCGACTCGGAGATCGGAACACCATGCATATCAGTACTATCGCGCCTATCTCTAATCATGGAGCTCCATAACGAGTACACCGAACCTTTGTGGTGCGGCCGGCATACGATCTTGGGGTAAAGTTTTGTATGAAAGCTGTAGGAAGTGACTAATCGTTATCCTCGTGGCTGCCATGAGGGATGAGTTAATTTGTTGAGTGACTCGACAAGCCCGAGAATACAAAAACTAGGGAAGCCGCTGTTACAAAAGTGGTAAGAGGACATCACTCCGTCACTCATCTCTCAACATGGTACCTTATTGCCACCGGTCTGTCGCTGCTTCGCTGCTTCTGATCTCTCAGATCGCTGGCACATCCTTCGCTTGGCAATTTACTCCCACTGGTCAAACCGTTCAGCTGGATGGGTCATCATATTATATTCCTCCGGATGTTGTATCAACAATCAGCATCACGAAGTCTCTGAGAAAGGCTTTGGATAAATCTGGTGGACTGCTGCCATTCACTGTTGTCAACGCTGAATCCCTCGACTATTGCGAGAAAGACTTCAGCCAGGACATCGCTTCCTATGCCTCTTCAGATGATGTCTTCAGCAAAGGGTTCTTGGAAGCTGTCTATGTTCAATACTCGAATATATCAGGTCGCAAGTACCCAGGCTTCTCCGCACCAAAACTTTCAGGGAACAACAGTGTTGGTGTCGTCTCTACCGCCTTTGCCTCTAACGGTACATCCATGCCTGTTGGTCCCTATTTCGTGACCTCCACTGGTACCGTTCACGAGGCCTGGAGACTCTTCAGCGATGTTCAAGGTGCTTTCTTAGAAACCACGATTGCCAGCAAGGATGGCAGTTTCTCAGTGTTGCCTGCCAACGTGGAAGGACAGTCTCTAGCAATCGCGGTGCCTTCTCGTCTTTACTTCACCAAAACAGATGAGAAGCCGCTCGCTGGCGTTCGTCTAGGTGTGAAGGATATCTACGACATTGCCGGTCTGAGAACGTCTAACGGTAACAGAGCATGGTATCACTTCTATCCTCCGGCAAACAAGACAGCTCTTAGCATTCAGCGCCTCATTGATGCTGGCGCGGTCATTGTCGGTAAGATGAAGACCTCACAATTCGCCAACGGAGAGGTCGCGACTGCAGACTGGGTGGATTACCACGAGCCATTCAACCCTCGCGGTGACGGTTACCAAGATACTTCATCATCTTCTAGTGGTCCTGGTGCGGGCGCTGCTTCATATGACTGGTTGGATTTGACGATCGGCTCCGACACTGGTGGTAGCATCAGAAATCCCTCTCAAGTGCAAGGACTGTTTGGTAACAGACCCACATGGGGAATGGTATCGCTCGAAGGTGCTATGCCTTTGGCTCCTCAACTCGATACTGCTGGCTTTTTGACCAGACACCCTGACATATGGATTGCTGCCTCTAAGGTTCTTTATGGCGACAACGTGACTGTTTCGCATAAGTACCCTTCCAAGATCCAGACACTAGGCTGGCCTACGACCAACAGCTCCGAAGCAAATGGCTTGCTCATCTCTTTTCTGGACAAGCTCACCACCTTCCTTAATGCCACAACGACAAGTCTTAACTTGACCGAGGAATGGATGGAATCGCGTCCGCCAAAGGTGGCATCCTCACTCACTGACCTAATGAACCTCACCTACCCTATTCTTATCGGCCAACAAACGAAATTAGTCCGCGATCCCTTCTACGCTCAATACTCGGCCGCAAACTCTGGACGTCTCCCATTCGTAAACCCTGTACCACTGGCTCGCTGGGGGTGGGCTTCTTCTTTCCCTGCATCTACCACCGTTGACGCAATTGCCAACAAGACTACATTCGGCAACTGGATCGAAGAAAATGTATTCGTCGCCGACGAGCAGACCTGTAGCGACAGCCTAGGCATCTATGTGGGCAACTCGGGAACTACCAACTACAGAAACGCCTACCGCAGCCCTCCAGGCATACCTACTGGTTTCTCCACTAGCAGAATTTCCATCTTCTCTGGCGTACCTGACTTTGTGTTGCCGATTGGACAGGCAGCATACTTGTCTAATATCACCCAGAAAACAGAGTATTTGCCTGTCAGTGTTGATATTCTGGCAGCCAAAGGTTGTGATGGTATGATCTTTGGTCTTGTGCAAGATTTGGTCAAGGCTGGTATTATAAATGCGACGAAGGCTGGCTACAGTGGTGTCACTGGTGAAAAGATTCTTTTCTAGATGGTTTGGTAATGATGATGTATGGAGTAACCCTTTAACGATCAGCGCTCGTCTAGTCATGATTTTCCGATAGACGTCTTAAACTCCCATCGCGCTCTCTTACTCACATGTCTATATCACACAGTAGCTCTCTATGCTTATAACACCTCTTCAGCTACTCTTGTCTCAACCTAAAGTCAACATTAATGGGCAGCACCACACGTATCATGACATAAAAGCCACTCACCTCCTCTACCCCTGCTGAACCCTCTTGGGTCCAAAAATCACAACAAGTATAGCCGCCAAAACACTACAACAAACAAATGCCGTTAACCCTATGCCAAAGTAGATCTTCCGTCGCCTGATCTTCTTGACCATCATTGCCGATTCAGTAGCAGTTTGACTGGTATTGGTTGAAGAGGTTGTAGTTGCCAATTCTGGTGTTTCTAGCAGCGTTTGTAGAGCGATAAAATTGTTGTGTTTCGAAGTGGGTTTTGGAGCAAAGTCCGTTGTTGATGTGGTGGTGGTGAGGGTACTTGTTGATGAGAGGGTATCACTGTCTTTGGGCGTTGGTGATGCCATGTTTTGTTCTGGAGCGTTACATGTGTTTTGTGGAGGAAACGAGTGGATATTGTGCGATGATCTGTCAGTCTGCTATTCGTTCTTGTATGTGTTGTCTCCTCTCTATTTTCGTGTGTTACACGGCATATGCCTTGGACGCTGCATGATCGGGTTACACGAGACCTTACTTTCCAAAATATTCAGGCTAGGATGGTCGGCAGTTGTGTTTGTGATACCTTGGCCGCGTGGCTCTGAGTTGTGTTGTTTTACTTTCCTGGTTGAGTGGAGAGAGGGAGTCCTACTGCAGTGTAGCCGTGCCTTTTTCACTCAAATCTCACTTTGCTTGCTCTACGGATTAGCATGGACGGGGTGAACAATGATTGCATACGACAGCGTACTATGAGGGAAGAACATTTCATATTATCGATCTTGAACGAACCTAATAACCAATGGCCGAGCACATGTTTCAGCGACGAAAGTCACTCACCCAGCTCGGTGTCGTCCCAGCTAATGAATTTTGAACAAAGACGAAATTGAGGACTGCAAAGAAAACTTGACAAAAGGCGAAATTGAACATCAGCGTCCTCCGCCAATACTCAGGAGCTGTGCTGAGTAACGGATTGATGCGGTTTTGTAGATTCGGTGGTGCAACCGGAAGATCTGCTATCACGCCCTTCCAATATCTTCTCGACTCAACAGCCCTCCATGAGCCGCACCTAAATGCCTTAGGCACATAGATAATCAGATCCTCGAATAAAGTGACTAGCCAAAGCATATTAACCACGATGCTGAATGCTCCAAGAGGTACGAACAAGGCACGTCGCCATTGTGCTATGGATTCTGCATCGGTCGGCATACCAACTAGGAGGATAAGGACAAATCCAACATTGAGCGCCACAAAATGTTGCTTTGTGTCCCAGTTTCGTAAAGACCAGTACAGGTAGAAACGCCATTTGCATGTAGCGGATATGATGACGGCCGTGATGATAGATGACCCGATGGCGATATTCATATATTTGCCGTCGCTCCCTGCTAATCGAGGAAGTGTGGAGAATGCTTCAAACACTTGTATCCATAGAGTGAACTGACAGGCATAAGCAGCACACCAGATCAGATCCGAAAGCTGGAGTAGCCATTCGTCTATCTGGTTATCGGCAATGAAGCTCTCAACCTCTGCTCGGGCTGTTTCGCTCTCTGCTACCAGTCGTGCGATGCCAGAAACCAAGGGCGCTGATATAAACATGGACGCCCAGACCTTAATCCTAACGTCGATGCCATTCGCGGCGAATATGACAAGTGCAGCGATAAAAGCAGGAATCATCATACCCACGTCGATGCAAGTTCGATAAGTTTCCAAAAACGGGATCTCGTCCGGAAGATGTGTTCGCATATTTCTGACGTATAGAACACAAGACTGTTGGAAGCGCATGCCACGCCAAAAGCCGTAACCGAGTGTCAAGAACGCGATCAGTACATCAGCAGCGCAGATCAACGGAGATGTTCTGGCCAGCGATACCGAACCCGGACATGGGAATTCATCCGCGCCTGATCGCTGCTGTATTGCGTTGAAGGCTAGGCCGGTCAATATGAAGAATATCTGTGTGCCTGAGAGCGATGCAGCGCTTGATGTTGCTGGTGCCGAGTCCGAAGGCGCCGTGCCATTTGTAAGAGCCATGTTGTCGGTAAAACCCAAAGCTGCGACGAAGTTTGAGCAGTTTGGTGCTGATGAAGTGACAGCCCTGTGAGTTGAGCCTAGAAGGGATCTCGGGGACACAACTATATGAACAGGCTGGTGGTGGACACGCTAGGCATATTTATGTCTGAAGATCTGGGGCCGATGAACAACCCAGAAAGATCTGAGCATCCGATCTGTCGACGGCACGTAGTTGTGTACTTTCTATTCTCAGAGGTCAAAAGCGTGATATGCAGAGAATCCAATGGTTGTGCTCGCTAGTAGCGCCACCAATACATCTCCATGTCCATACTTACTCACCGCCATCGATTCAGGAAAAGAAGCAACGATGTAGGCGACACTATTCAAGAGTTTTTCCAAATCTCTGAAGCGCGTGCAGAATGAATAGAAAACTTGGGCATCCGGCAAGACTAGGGTCAACACCGCGGGTCCAGGAAGGAGCAGAAGGCAGCGTCTTGTTATCCAGGTCCCTGGAACCATTGCCTACTGCTCTTTAGACGGTGCCGTGCTGCAGGAAGATTGCGAGATGGGCGGCTGATGCGTTCGCTCTGCATGAATAGCTGAATGTCAGACAAGTTTTCCGGGCGTCAAAGTTGCCTTTCTCAGTGAAGCCGAGCAGAGCAAAAACTTGCCGTTCCCAATATATATGGAGCTCGCTTCGGACTCTGATGTTCATTAAGCTGAGTACTGATGCAGCTACTGGATATCTTCGTGCGTTCATGCATTCATGACGAAGAATTAAAAAGAAGAAAGAAAAGTGAACGAGGCGGGAGAGCATGACGCGCCACCGAGCGGGATCCTTCCCAGCCACCTCCATTCTCCAAATTTACCTTCGTGTAACACAGTCCTACTGCTAAACAACGACTGCGCCCCAGTCCTCAGTATATGATCATGACACCAAACGCACACCCAACAATATCCACAAAACTCTCTCTATCACCACAAGACTACACTCAAGGAGAAGAACCACCCGCCCTCACTATAATCTTGTATCTCTCTTCTCCGGCTCCTATCACTATCTTCACTTACTTTGGGATATTCAACCCTGATCTAGCACTTCGACGACGCAACTTCACCCTCCAAGACGTGTCAACCGATCCTCCTACACCTATCAATTTAGAAGTCACAAAAGGGGGCAAGCGTCCTGGCTTCTCACGTAGAAAGGGGAGTCGAGATACAAAGTATTATGTTACTCTGTATCCTGGAGTCGATCATGAAACACAGTGTCCATTCTACGCTGTGAGACGAATGGAACAGGAGACTTGGTTGCCGGAGCTACATATCGGACACAGATACCGGCTTGAGGTATCTGAGGGCGAGAGGATCAGGGAATGGTGGTGGGCTACTGTAGATGATGTTTTGATTGGCGACGAGGAACCTCACGAGAGAGTTGAGCCGACCAGAGGGGAAGTGCCCATCGACATATGCGCTGATCCCGTCGACTTCAAGGTCAAAGAAGCATAGTTGGCAACGAGCTCAATCAGATCTCGAGAACAGGGATGTATACGGAATCAATCCTGTGTCTACTTCTGGACCGACTGCAGTAAAATCATATAGGGCGATATACAGACACAGATGTCCAAAACAAAAATACATTTGGTATGCGACGACAAGTACGCTTTTAACCAGCCGTTCTGAGTATCTAGCAGATATGAGGAACTAATAATCACAACCGCATCTCTTAAGTTGCTCCTCCAATTCAGCCACTCGAGCTCTTAGAGCCGAAACAGATTCTTCGCTGGAAGTGGCATGTGGGTCCCAAGACTCATTGGCGGAAGTCGCCACATATGCCTGTGATCTTGTCCGGGATGGAAAGTCATCGAGACTGGATGGAGCATTCGAATCGGCACTCGAGGTAGTAGAAGGAATACTCAACGTAACGCTCGTTCCATCGTAAGAAGAATCCGGGCGAGTGTTCGGAACTGCATAAAGAGGAATTGGAGCGGTGCTTGACACAGTAGGTGTAGTACTGGAAGTGGTGCTTGAGATAGCAGAAGAATCGCTCAGAGTGACGCTCGGTATAGTGGAAGAGCCATAGGGAGGAATGCTCGAGACAGCAGAAAGAGTACTCGAAGTAGTGCTTGGAACACTAGGAGAAGTGCTTGGAGTGTTGCTCGAGGCCATAGGAGAAGTACTTAAAGCAGTGCTCGGGATGGTAGAGAGAGTGTCCTAAGAGGTCCTTGACACAGCAGAACTGTTGCCCCACAAGACAGATGTCGTGAATGTGGGTCTGTTAAATCCCGAAATGCCAAAGCTCTTGACAGTGGAGATGGCAGCAACACCGATCGTATTATTGGCTGTAAAGACAGAGGCATTTCGCGAGAAAGCAGTGGCAAAAGGTGCGCGGGGGTAAGTTTGCGTGGCCTGGGCGTTTTGAGGTTGGTTTACGGCGTTTGCTAAGCCATGAGGACCGGCCTGAACGGCAACAATATTGCTGTCGTCGCTGTATCTAGCTTGACCAAGCGAAACTTGACCGTTGTCGAGGTCGAATACGAAAAATCCAGCACGCATTATGGCATCGCCCCAAACATTGTCGTAATTGTTTGCTGAAGGACTTATCGCAAAACCACAGTACTGATTACCAGACGGATCTGATTGTGTGCAGGTCAGCGGGGTCTTTGGTCACGGATTCACTGGCAAGTCACCAACTCACCAGTATAGGGTCCTGAAGTCGTAAACAGTGGCAACACCATCTGTGAAAGGAGCACCCGCAAAGGAGCTATGGTC
>SWBH01000465.1:0-11797 GCA_024195465.1 Aureobasidium sp. EXF-8845 | reverse complement strand
GCTCCACCTTGTGGGCCTTGTCTTTTTCTCTTTTCTACATGCTCTTTATCTCTCATAAACTGATCTCTGCTCTCCTGCTCCTCGGCGCCTCCCTGCACTGGCTCGTCGTGCCTCTCTTCTCTTGCTATACCACCTCCTCTTGCTCCTCCTCGGCTTTTCGGAGCTGGCATCTCAATCTCGCACCGTGGCGCCTTGCTGGAGACTTGAGAGAATCACCAGGAGGCACTGCTCCAGCTCGTAGTGTAATAATAAATAGTGAATCAGAGATTTTAGGGTAGGTTCGATTGGTTCTTCCCAATAAACAATGGATGCGTGACTGAAGTGGTTTGTTACTCGAGACTGCCAGGGTGTTACGAACGGCGACACGACCCAACACCGCCTCGCTGCCGGAGACAATCCGACGCATCCTCTCCCGCTCACTCAGCTCGACCGGCGGCCGAACCGAAAGCCTTCATACCAGAAAAACACGTCAACCCCACCGACAGAGGAGAAGAACCGGGCAGCAGAAGGGAACATTACGTACCCAACTCCCACTACATCATGGTTACAACGACGTCCACCGTACAGGAAGGACCATCTAGAGAAGACCTCCATGACAGACGGCCTGACGAACCGCACCGCGTTTAAGAACCTCAACTGATCATCGACCTCTCCTGCCTGATGCATGAGGCCTCTCTTCAGATGTTCCGCAACCTTACCACTTCGGTCACCTCCGCACGAACACCCTGCGACGAACACAGCGTAAAACTAGTAGCAACCGATTAGAACACGCTTCCGCATTGGGCAGATATACCAACCTTTCCGCAAAAACTGAAGTACGCGGCGTTGTTCCACAACTCGATATCTCTCAGACCGGGGACAGATTCGGCTTCAAGAATGGCTTCGCATGACTCGGCCTGAGACCGAGCCACATCCACACGCGGCATGTCACCTCGAGCAGCCCCAAGGGCAAGAAAAGACGCGGCACCTCGTTCCAGCATCACCGCACCCGCCCACTCAGCACACTTCTCAACGTCATGACACTCTACAAAGTGAACAAACTCTCCGACCTTCTTCACCTCATAGGGAGCTTCGGTGACTCGCGGGTACACAGCTACCTCTTGAACAGGCTCAAAGTCCAACATAATAACAAGAAGCGGGTGGTTGGACGTGTAAGGTGCGAGGTGTAAGGCGTGAGGCGTGAGGCTTGGTGAGGTAGTAAAGATATAGACGGAATGAAGTGCAGCAACTGTGACTTCAACGAGAATGGAGCAGGGAAAGTCGCTGGGTAGGATATATCACTTCCAAAGTGAAACATGCGCCTACCTTTATACCCTCAGAAGGGTACAGATGAAGGCGACGTCGGTTCGCACAACTGCTAGAAGACCAAAGGAGTTAAACAACGCTGCAGGAGCCCGGCATCGACTGCCGGAAGAGAGTGTTGACAGAAGCCAACCGAGAGTAGAAAGTCGAAAGAAAACAACCCAGGGTCAAGAGTTAACCCGAAGCTGAATCGGGGTCCAGTGGGGCCAACGGGGCCAACAGTAACTAGAGGCCCCAAATCGGGGCCAGATGCTGCAAAACACCAACCCTTGGGACCATGGACCAGATACAATGTTAGAAAGCGTTCGCTTTTTCAATCTGGTCCAAGAGAGAGCGGGGGAACGGCTCCCTTATGAAGTGGGCGCGTGATGGTGTTCGCGCTAATGCAGGGTAACAACCAAGAGTCACGGCTTCAACCAACCAACGGCGAGTGGACCCTTAACAGTGACCACAGACTAACTGTGAGACAGACCTATAGAAAGAACACGTTCATCGTAAATGCGACACGGGCATCCTGACAGCGCACCGACCGCAATGACCTGTAGTTCGATCATTTCATGCGGCTACTGCACTGAAGGTAGGGCGGCAACGTAGGATGGGACGTGCTGTCATGATCGCTTTCGCAACGACTCCGACATGTTTGACAATCATGCTTTAATCTGAGCAACAGCTCGCGAATCATGTTCTACCGCCTACACAACCACAACACGAAATTGTTCCCCAATGATTACCTCGCATGGGGGAAGCCTTGAATCTGATGTTGTTGAATACACTCAATGCACTAAGAACTGGTTGAGGAACGGTGTTATATCACTTCAAGTCCTTACGGGAACAAGGGACGGAGGCATAGACGACGAGGAGACTATCACGGTTGACTGAATTACATGTTTGTTCCTGACTATACACCTCTAAGACTGACACCACTTGGGCACCCTTTTTGCTACCACTCCATGGAGTCCATGGAGTGAGGCCCCCCTCCCCTCCACTCCACCCATTGAGAGCACTGAAAGCGAGGCGGCAACATGCGTAAGAAGACCACACAGACACCTAATAGTTCATGGGTGGATGGCCAAGCGTGTCAGATTCTTTTCATATAGCAAGCATAGCAGGCATTCTTTGCAGTCAAGCCAGCAGACCCGGTCCAGCCATCACCAGCCGGCCAGTAGACGAGGAGGGTAAGAATTCAGGCCGCGATGCGTGCAAAATTAGCAGCCGAAGCAGAAGAGAAAGCAGCACACCGTGACACCATCCGGAACGACGACAGCCGATTCGTAACCAACACATGGCTAAAGGCATCAGAGTGTGCAAGCCATTTGCACGGTCACGATCGAGAACAGATGATCATAGCCATCACGCCAATCGAAAAACTGCCGCAGCAACAGCAAGGGCAGCGGAGGATACAGTACGAAGACGAGCATTCACCCGATAGTGATTTTGGATTAGAACGCGCGTGTTCAGGCACGAGACGGTTAATCCGTCAGGCGTTGCAGTATTACAAGCAGCACATTGTCGGCCGAGCCGCGTTGTTTTCGATTAACCAGAAGCAAAGCGGAGGCAGTGGCAACGCGAAGATTTTTTACAGCGGCCACAACGTCAAGGCCGTACGCAAGTACAGCTACACGTGGATTAAAATATTGTGTTATTTATGGCGGACCCAGCATCGCGAGTTTCGACCGCCGTACGTGTTGACAGAAGCCCAGACCGACAGGTTGATGTTTCTGATGCGATTGTGTCGTAACCAGGACCCAGAGACCGAGCAGGACGAGACATCGCACATGAGCGTCGAGAGCCATATCGAACACGCGTGTATGGAGTTATATTTGGCCATGTTGGACCACGAGGTCAAAGACAGCGAGCATAGAAACGGCATCATCAGTGCATTGGCCGTGTTAGCAATCGACGAACGAAACCGAGGATGGAAGCCAGCCAAGATATACACACCGATGTTATCCGCCATCATCACCACGTCCCGAGCAATGGTTGTGTACAAAGCATATCACAACAGACAAGCCATAGTACGACGGTTGGTAGACGAAGAGTGTATGAGTGAAGCTAAGCCAGAGAAGTGGCACCGAGCGCATTCAACCAGGTACAGGAGATGAGCAACAGATTCATGATGTTAGCCGACAAGGACCACAAGGCCACGCCGATGAATTAAATGTCGCACATTAGAACGTTAGGCATGCGTATCCGGTACACCACAAACGCACCAGGATCGGTCGAGTGGCAAGGGAACGAGATCACCATCGGCCAGGCATCATTCCGGTTGGCGGATTTGAGGTCGACCGTGCAAGGATTATACAATAGCACGCGGATCCAGTTGTTACAGAAGGTAATGATGTTAGAGATTGACGACCACGGCCGACCGCGAGCAGGAGACCAGACGACAACATTGCCCGAGTTGAACATGGACGACATCAAAGACAACCCCAGCGACACGTGGTCGGACAAGTTCAATTTTTTGGAATACGCCAGCAACACGTGGAGTGTAGACGGCAAGAATTGGTTGTTGGATCGAGTGATGGACGACGATAAGTTGGTGAAGCGATTCGTGCATATGACAACCGTAGCAGGCGACAGCGAGGACGACAACACCACCACCAGAATCCCATGGAACGAAGACGGCATCAGCAAGTATTTGAAGGCCGTAATGAAGTTCAAGGAGCAGTTGTTCGTTTTGGTGCGTTCGACAGCGGGTGCGCCCGCCCGCGGTACAGAGAGTGTCACCGTAGCATACGAGAACGGTGTAGACGACCGCGGCTACCGAGGAGTATTTTTTTGACAACGGATTGGTGTCATTCGCTACATCATACAGCAAGACTGGCGTCAAAGTCATCCACAGGTACGTGCCAAAAGGAATGTCGGAGTTAGTAGTGTATTATTTGTGGTTAGTACAGCCATTCATTGATGGCTGATTTATCCGCGTCGGAAGAAGACGCTGAGGTGTTCTGGCGGTCGATGGCTCGGACCAGGTCGAGGGCGGTTTCAGAGAAAAGTTGGTACCAATGAGGCTTGCGGGTAGGACTAAAGGCGGGTTGTAGTCCTTTACAGACAGCCTGACAGGGTCAATAAGATGCGTCGGCTGATGGTGAAACTGCTGTCGCTGACCTTGTGCTTGTTGCCTTCGGCGACGACGACATTGTCGCCGGCAAGGACCCGGACGAGCTAGCCCTGGGCGCTGGCTTTCTTGTAGAGACATGTGTTCTTCTGTAGCAGCTGCACCAGTCCTTGAGTATTGGTGACGGAGAGTCGCTCATCGTTGAGTATGCGATAATAGCGTATCAAGCCGTCGTTGGGCAATTGGTCGGCCCATTGGAGGAAGTCAAATGTGTTCGGCTCGGTAAACAACCTCTTCCATATCGTGCCTTGATCGGGCGTGGGCGAATGGCGGTACGGACTGAATCTGGGATAGACGAGTATCTTGTACACGCCGTGTGCGATTCAGAGAGCGACGACGGCGCACGCGGCCAGGTATATGTATGCCATTCAGGTTGAACGACGCGGAGCTGTGGCAATTGAAGGCGAGACAGGCCAGTTCGACATGGGTGGGTGTGAGGAGAGATCAGTCGAGACATGTTCATGTTGTGACAGTGTCAGATTCCGACAATTACATCATCGCTTCAGCAAACGTTGACGTCGAGCAAACGCTGGCCGAATAATGGCGAACTGCGGCTTCGCAACGACATGGCACATCAGCATCCCTTTGTCACATATCAGGTATTTGCTTCGAAGACCTTGGATTGCGCAACACAGGCGGCAACGACAGTGAAAGGGTGTGATCTTCGCATGCAGAAGAAGGCTGTGTTCCCCGCTCCGCCCAGCCAAGACTTCCACCACAAACTCTCGGGCTCTTTCCCCTTACTTGTGAACGGAGGACTTGCATCGCTTGCATCCCACTTCCACTCCAGTCCAAGTCCTCACTTCGGAAGACCTGAGAACAATCTTGTCTCCTAGTGTCGCTTGAGTTCGGGGTCGCCGAAATGTTTGATTCGAGCCTCAACCGTTGACCGGGAGCAAGCGATAGTATTTGTCTTGACTCGGCCAAAACCGACCCCAATATCATGGCATTTTTCTCCTTAGTCGTCTTGCCGCCATAGGCATTCCAGGAATCCACGCTCTGGACCGACACCAGGAATCGAGATTACCAAGCCTTCCACTACTCTTCGCTCATTCTTCTTACATGCACACTGCACCTGTGAAATTTCCGCCGCCGTTGCGGGCTTCTAACCGTTGACTCAACCCCACTGTCTCATTTGAACCTCATCAACATATTACAGTGGCTGACTGGAAAAACCGACATATGAGCCGATGAGATTATTTACGAAGGTACAAGACGACGTGATGGGCCGCTCCGTCTGGATCCTGTCCCTTGTCCCTGCCGAGTTGCATTCTGCAAGATGTGGTCTCAGTCCTCTATGCACCTGCTTTCCATCCTTGCACTTGTCCTGACAGTTTCATCCATCCCGATTGAAGAACGTGCCACACCGCGATGCATCGCCAGAGATCTTGCCATTGTCAGGCGCACAGTCATTGACTCTGTCTTTTTCTGCAGGTGGTGGCAAGAAGAGTAAGAACAAGCTCCCCACTGTCTGCTTTACTGCTCTCTGACACGGCATTGTAGCACTCGCACTCGAACCCCTTTTATTGAGTTCACAGTGCTCGAGGTCAACAATCTCTGTGCATGCATCGCTCCGATATCAACTGTCAAGCCCACAAAGCATAAGCGCGCACCGGTTGATGACTTTTCCCTTCCCGGAAAGCGCTCCACCACCACCGACGCTTGCAGGAAGGAAACGAGTCTCCAATTTACTGAGCCCTGGCATTTCTGCAAGTTCTATAATGCCTAGTATGTATTCAATTCCGGTGATATAGATTGATTCAAGTTGCTAACCGATCCATTCTCAGTCCAAGAACCTCTTCTCCTTTCCGGAAGTACGCAGCCAAAGACTTGCTCAAGCTTTGCAATTGCGTTGAAGGAAAGCTAAGCTCGACGCCCACAAAGCCCTCGACATCTACCAAGAAGACCCCGACAACCACCAAAAAGTCTTCGACAAACACTACGAAGTCCTCAACAAGTACCAAGAAAATCTCCACGAATACAAAAAAGACCTCAACAAAGTTGTCATCCTCGAGCATCAGAATGTCTTCTACAAACATCAGAAAGGGTTCGACAAGTACCGCCAAACGCCTATCAACCTCTGCGAAGCCTTCGACAAGTACAGGGAAAGTTTCTACGAGTACCAAAACGACCTTGACAAAGTCATCATCCTCGAGCAGCAGGATCGCTTCAATAAGCACCAAGAATACTTCGAAGAGTACCACCAAGTCCTTGCCCTCCAGTAGCTCCAAGTTCACGACAAGTATTCTCAAGTCCAGGTCATCGAGCATCTCGAAGACTTCATCATTTAGCACGAAAAGGCCGTCGACATCTACTTCCAAGCAACCTTCTCCAGCCTCATCTAGCATCTCCGCTACTTCTCACTGCAAGCCTCTGGCCCCTCGTTATCCAGGAGGCTACGGTTATATCGACTGGAACGAAACCAACAACATGGGCATCAATATGTGCGGCTATGGCGCTCCTACTGGGAACCCTCCCCCACAATCTTATGTCCTGGGTGTTTATCAGATCTACCCATATGAAGGAAGTTGTATACAACTGTGCCTGGAAACGGATACATGCCAGAGCTGGGCTTTGGATGATTCGCACACCAGGTGCACGCTATACAACGCCCTGTCCGAGGAATACCTCAAGCCTCTGCAAACTTCCTATGACTGGCCGCAAACCTACTATTACGATGTCAGCTGCTACACATGCTCAGATACCATAGTAGCACTGAGTTGCAACACGCTTTCAGATTCGCCACCCTCTGGATCATTGTGTGGCCAACTCGGCTTGTCTTATGCAAACGCCCGAGTGGCAAGCTATGGCAGCCGAAGCGATAGCCAGACACTCAATAATTGCGCCTTGAATTGCATGTCTGACTTGGACTGCTTGTCCTTTTCGACGGACCAGAACCAGGACATGTGTTTCTACTATAACCAGACCGCATCCACTATTGCCAATCATTACCGAGGGAACACGACCGAGCAGACTCTGTATGATGTTCAATGCTTCAAAGCCAGCGACGTCAGCGGACGATGTGGATATCAGAAATGAGGCAAATGCAGTGGAATCATGAATTGTTGCAAGTTAGACGGTCTTTGGATACATAACATAAGTACAAAAATGAATGTATCAGATATCGACGATGCAGAGGTGGTAACCTTCCCAGCACAAGTTTCTTGAATTGATTATGTATAGTATAGATGGCTCAGTAAAGAGATAATCCATGATATCGACGACGTTCGCATGTCGTTGATGTACCGCGAGACGAGGTTGCCCCTCATGTTCGGAAGTTGCGACTTTGGCAGGAGTTGAGGGCAAATACCGATCCTCGTCGCGTCTTCTTCTTGCGAAAGAAGATGCCAAAGGTCAAGATCGAGGCACTTTTGACCAAAAGTGGTCTTATGTCCAGATCTTTGGAAGCGGGACGACCGTGAGGTGTCCTCAGAGGAAAGAGGGAGGTGAAAAGAATAAGGAAATCCACAAGATCATCTAGCAGAAGGTTCCAAGACAGACCATCGAAGATGCCATGATGGATATGGATCGCCTATCTGATCGTCGCATTCCCACTTTTGCCAGGCTGACCCAACGACACAAGCATTGGATGCTTGGTGAAGTCGTGATTGCAGACATGACTGCGAGCTGATCATCACCCTGATGTCGACGAATGCGGGACTCCCAGTCCTTGCTGTGTGGACTGATCACTGATTGTGTGAAATGCTCCATTCCATGGCTCGGGAATGATAGGCGCAAAGCTGCAATTCCTTGAACCGGTTCACGCAGTGCCGGCTGTAAACTTGCCAGGCCAAACCCGCGTTTGGAAGCAATGTCATACTTGTACAGCTGATCCTTTCCAGAGCTCTGCAATCGTGACAAGTAAAAGTGCTGGAAGTCAGTCATTGGGTTATGGCTATCGGAGCCTGGAGTCTTGTCGTCGGGCGTATCAATTGACTGCGAAACAGCATAGTCCCGGCGACGAACCATGTTACAGAGTCAGATCAGCGACACATCAGACATGAGTTGAGCCGAGCTCAAATGATACCCGGCCTGTCTTGTATCTCTGACAAACATTATGGCGGATCAGGAGTCACCTCCAGCTTCGGTCCAATTGCTTTCAACATTGATGCTTCCTGTACCAAGTCATAGGATTCTACACCAGATGGGCATCAGGAGAGTGAAGTTCGCATTCGCAATCCTCGACTGCTTGACAATGTCTGTCGAACCCCGAGCGGTAACATTTGCTTCTGCTTCCGCTTCTCGCGATAGCTCCACATCAACACCATCTGGAACGCAGTTCTTTACCAACCACCTGTCGAATTTTCCTGTTACTGTTTTGGGCATAGCTGATAGCGAGATGACCTTCTTCTGTATCATTTATAGAGGTGCGGTATCCTGGAGGCGACTGATCATCTCTTTGCGAAGCGCTTGATCGTTCTTTCTGCTGTTCGACGGATAGCCGTCCGCAGAAGGTGTCACAAAGGCAACGATGCTCTCCGTAACAGTGGGCTCATGAATTAGAGATTTATCAACTACGACTTGGCTGATCTCCCCTTGCAAAGCTTTCATGACGTAGTGCTCGATCTCTGCAGTCTTAACACGCTGGCCACGGACCTTGAGTTGGGTGTCCTTCCTGCCGTGAAGGGATAGATCTGCGTTATTCTGATACTGTACCCGGTCACCAGTCTTGTACCATCTGCGACCCCTTCTCCACTGTCATGGTAGGCGTGATTCCTTCCAGCTTCGACTGTTGTTAGACGCAATCTCTCAAGCAGCAGCGGAAGTCTGGTCCTAAGAGACTATCTGCGTGCATGATAGTATATCAGAGTGAGCCCCTCAGTCGCTTGAGCTTGCCATCGTGATTGCCAATTCATGGGTAACAAGAGACGTGGTGGAGTGCTGAAACAGTTGGTGACAAGACCTTGAGTCAGCTTGAGTCAAGATTTCATCGTGGAAAGGGGGCATGATTAGATAAAGTTGTATGCGACAATGAGAGTTCAGACACTGGATGACGAGGAGCCGTATCTTATTCTTCACAACAGCTTTCGGCATACGCCGAGACGCTATGATAGTAGCCATCGGTGTCTCGTTTGACTACGTGTACCCATATTACGAATGAGCTGAATCAGTGCGACTCGACTAGCCCGTCGTTCGATAGCCGACGGCTTTCCAGCTCGCCATCGATCTCGGGCTTGGCAAACACCCGATTAGCCGTGGAGGACGGAAGTATTCTCGCTTTCAGAAGTCGTGATAAACCGCCACCCTCCGTCCGTTGCGTGCACTTCGAAGACGACAACTTCTACAATGTTTCGATGCATTGCGTAGCAACGAAGTATCTACGTAAGTGTTACGATCCGCCATTGGACCAAGGGTCCTCACCTGCCAAGACAGCGAGCAGGAATGGCTGAGCGACGATCCTCACTCGCTAAGCGAGTGAGCCGGCAAGCCACACGGGCAGGGTCGCAGCCTCAGCTCACGGCCTTGGCTGGCGAGCTGCAAAGACGATCCTCACTCCCTCACTCCGTGAGCATGAGAGCTCACTCTTACAAGTCGTGAGCGACTTGCATACATTCGTTATCTATTAGGTATATAGGTAGGCAGGTCTTCACTAGGAAGTCCTGCGTTCAACTCAATTGGTTATTCCAACAGTCCCTTTGGTATACACTACTACACACACCTGCTTCACTTCGCTTGACACTCCGCTTCACGAGTCCAACCCCGTGACTAGTTATTCTCTTCCAGAATAGTTGGCCATAACATTATGTTAGGAAGCGCAATTAGGAATAACAATTAATACGTAGATACGGGTCTAAGCTATACGACGAGACGTAAATAGAGAAACAAAGAGGTAGTAGGACGCTGGCTGGGAAGGCTCCTAGCCAGCCTTGGCAGCTGTCACGTGACAGCGACATTCCATTAGTCGATACTTAAGTGGCCGGCTAGGGGACAGGGTTACGCGTAGTGTCTTGGTGTTAAACCGTGACAGTTGTCGTTGCGCAATTCGTCGAACAACGTAAAAACTTCGAATAGTTAATCCATTCGATCGGACGGAGAGGGTGGCGGTCTATCACGACTTCTGAAAGCGAGAATAAACGCTTCGTTGCCAACAATCGCTAACACACTCGCGCTACCAATATCTTATGTTACTAACAGACCTGATAGAGAACATAAGCAACACAAATCATGCTCTAACGAAATTTTATATGGATTCAAGTCACCAAGCACACCTACTGCCACCTCAATGTTGTCGTTGATTGGCTCGATCGTCTCGACAAAAGTATAGTCTTGGACAAACATAAAATTCTTCTTGGAGCGCTGGAACAAAGATTAGAGCTGCGGCATGATACACTCGCATCCGATAGGGCTCTTCTTCGTCACACAGCAAGAATCAACGGAACAACGTCCAAAGAAGCTATCCTTGCCATTGAAGGATTGGAAAAGATAGCCATAATCGAGCCTGACTTTCTGAAGCATAGTGAGAAAATCAGTTTGTTGAATCTGAGGAACCACTTGCAAGCTTGGGGAAGAGCTACAGTATGAACGCCACTGGTTCTGTGTTATTGAGAGGCCAAACTCTTGCGACGCTTAGATAAAGACCTTCAATCGGAGACTCCAGTGTAATAGGATAGCATATATGGTTGTTCAATGGGCTTTTTGCTGGGGGCAACACTTCGCAGACGCTCTACGACCATGTCAAATTTCAGTGGATCGATATTTGTGATGCGTCAAATATCTCTACTCCACAAACTTCACCCTACACAGTCCACTGTATGATGGCGTGATTTCGTAGAGAGGTTGGTCAAAAGTTGCAGATAACATGACCACCGACGTGCAATGCGGTGAGACGACGCTTTCTTTGAACAGATTTGTCCCTGTTGGAGATTGTCCTCTTTTCTGGAAGATAGCGATCCGCTTCGATCCCCTTCTGATTTGTCAATGGACATGAGGACAAGATCCAGGAAAGTAGCATGAACCCCCTGCCACGAAGCTTCACGCTCTCGAAAGCTCGAAGGATAGAACCTCCACGAAAACAAAACGGGAAACTCGAATGTGTACGTTGTGGGAAGGAACTCAGCAGCAAGCACAATCTGAAGTGAGTAGAATTGCTTGGAATGCATTTGCATTAGCTATGTGGTGGTCCGTACACAGTCATATCCAGCGTGGCCAATGATTGATAATAAGCGATACTGGGTCTCTTCTCAATTGATCAGTCCTTCCTGTATAGTCAATTGCTCATGCTCGTGATAATCGTAATAATCGTGATACTCAATCGTTATAGCTGTATAAGACCAAGTTTTATCCATGCCCGGAGGCATTCAGTGGCCTCCGCGAGGTCTCCATGCGTACGCGGTCGGTCGTGGCCGAGCACTCGGCCACCCCTTGAGAAGACCCTCT
>SWBH01000464.1:0-11804 GCA_024195465.1 Aureobasidium sp. EXF-8845 | reverse complement strand
GTCATGAGAGATGCGGGTAACAGTTGGAGCGAGATTGCAAAGACGTTTCCCACACGGACTGAGGGTAGTGTCAAGAAGCATTGGTATAAGGTATGTGATACTCGTTACTCGTTTTCCATCTTCTCCCTATTAGGACATCCCGTCTTTTCAAAGATAACCATGTCTGTATATCTGATTGTCATTTGCTAACTACTCCTTCTTCTCTAATAGGATATGCACTATGCAGAGTTTGCGGAAGATGAGGTCAGCCATTTCGTCCGCCTCTCTGTTCCTTGTACCATTATCCCTGACCAGCTAACACCATCACAGAGCGCGGCACTACTGGCTGCCATCAAGGAATACGAACAAAGCAAGTGGAAGGTCATCGGACAGAAAGTTGGCAAACCTGCCAAGGTGAGTGGATATCAGCTCTGGATGAGCTTCTTATCGTTCTCGATCCTATCTCGAGTAAAGTTATGTTACGGAGTAATCCTGACGGAGTAATGCATAGGCTTGTGAACAATATGCCAAAGAGCACTTCGGCACCAAGGGCTAACGACATCGATAAGAACTATATCTCTTTTGCAGAGCCAGAAGAGAAGGAATGTCATGGATCTTTTTTTTTGCAGACATTGGGATGGACAGCGCCATGGATGGAATCACAGGACATATGATGGACACGATTTTTGCGAAGGACGTTTCGGGAGTGAATTTTTCTTGTTTCGCGAAGCGGACAACAGATGGCAAACCACGTCTATATCAGGAGGTGAAGGGTCTGGTTTGTTTGTTGCAGTTTTGCTCTTTTGCATTCTCTCGGTGGGAGGGAGGTTTCATTTTTGGGACCAAGCCTCCAGACACAACAGCATGGGGTGTTTTGCTATTCTCCTTCACATATCCGTCTATTTCTTTTATACTTCTTTTTCCTTTGATGTCTCACCACTTCTCTTCAATTCTCTGTCTTATTGGACCAAGGAGCAAAATCCTAACTATCATTCTCTCGATTGTCAGTCGTTCCTGCTTCTGATGTCGTCCGTGGCGCATAAACAAGAGGGCAAGAGTGGTTGGATGATGTATGTCATTCTCCATTGCATCACAGTTCCTGCGTCTGAATCATGGCTTTCCTCGATGAACCCTTTTCGATCCCATGACTTTCCTATCTTGCACAGAGACCCAAGACTGTGGGTTATGAAGGAAGATCGGAGGCGCCTTCTGTCCCACAGTCTTGGTTCACGCAGGTGTGGCTTATCTATGACACTTTGATCTTCCGAGACATTTGAGAAAGTGACAGTATACAAAGAGACCACTTTATATGTATACGAAGTACCAAGCATTTTCCTCAAAAAAACATATAAGCGACAAGTTTTCCCCATCACCATGGTTGGTGATCAAAAAGCCACCCCTTAACTTTGTTTGTCCTACTTTTTTCCAATCACGAGATGGAGTGGTGGTGGTGGTGGTCAGCAGGGAAGCTTGAAACCAACCACATGGATAAGGGAAACTCTGTTTTTCTTGCCCTCCTCGTATCTAACCTTGCAAATCCTCCCCATAAAAAAAAAAGAGTTTATACCCAAAAGTATGATATGTCGATACTTTTTCCCCAGGAATACGTCTCTTCCAGCCACGATCGTGAGCCTCCAGCTGAAACTGATTTCCTTGGTTCTGGATCCCTCTCACGTGGTGGGGGATGAATCAGTCCGTCTCACTCGTGGGGAAATCCGGGTCCACGGGTTGTTTTGTCAAAACACAAAAAGTGCCGTGAACTTAAGTCGATGTAGATCTTGTTGGAAGAAAAGGTCAAGTCCGAAAAAAGGTAAAAGAGACTTTCGAAAACACGATTGAGGCAAGTTTTGGCTTTTCTTGGGTTTTGTGGAGGCTGAGGAGTGGGAAGGAGTGTGTGTGTGGGTGAGTGATGGACATTAGAGTCATTATATAGGAAGGGCTTTCGGAGTTGTGAGTGGGGAAGGTTGTGATAGATGGTATTTGGTTTTCTTCGACAGAATTGTGGGTGCTGTGTTTGTCTGTGATTCTTTTCTGCTGTACATTTTGCTGTACCTTGTGCCTGTCTGCGTGTCGTGTACATATGAGTTGTGTGGCTTCAAGTAAATAAATCTCCTTGCATGTACTGTGTCATGTTACGGAGGAAAAATCTAATAAAGACTTCACGGACAGGGGCAGGGGCGATGTAGCTTTGTATCAAGTCTTGAATCGTAGACGTCTCTTTCTATATATCCTATTGTCTTGAACCTCACAATCTATATCTGAACTCTTCATTCTTCCTATCCGTGACATCTGCAAATTCAATATCCGTCTTGTGTCCTGCACCTCTTTCACTCGCTACTCTATCTCTTCTCTTATTCTCCCATTGATAGTAGAATCGAAGCATCAGGGTCAGGACTACAGCAGTAGCACAAGTGACGATGATGGTGATTTTAGCAGGGACGTAGTTTGGTGCGTCTGCAGCGCGGAAAGTCAAGGGTCCGATGATGTTGCCGAGACAGAAGGAGATGAGGAGGATAGCGTTCATGGTGACCTTGTGTTGAGTTAGTCTGGGTAAGATGAGCGAGATAGGATGAGGGACAAGATACCTTTTTGGTGTGACCGGCATAATTCGCTCCGACCCATGAATACATCAATGGCAGACTCGCTCCGATGCAATTTGTCAAGTAGTTGCCGATGAGTTTACCTGCCTTGTTGCTTTCTGGCAGGAATGCCATGAGAGCACCTCCAAGAATTCCCGGCATGAGTAGGGTAACGACGTTCAAGCCTCGTTGATCATATCTTCCGGCTAGATATGTGGCGATCAGAATGGATATCACACTGCATACTCCACCAGGAATCTGTAGCAGAGCAGTTTCCTTGCTGTTGTAACCGAAACCTTTGATCAATGTAGCTTGGAAGGATGAGACCGCACCGTTGGGTACAGAACTCGAGATTGTGATCAAAGACAGCAACCAAGTCTGAGGATCGCAGAAGCATTCGGCGACTTGATTGGACTTGAAGTGTTTGTTCTCGATACCAGTCTGATTCTCGCGTAGTCGTTCAATGGCCCAGATCTTTTCTTGATGGGACAAGCGAGAGGTCATTGGGTTGTCTGGGAACACCAGGACGACAGTGATGCCGATACAGATGGTGAGTAGTCCAACGACAAGGAAAAGAATTTGCCAGGAGTAGAGAGAGGCAGAGTGCACATGTTGGAATGCGTATGAGAGCAGAGAGCCAATGATTGTGCCAGTACCAGTGCCCAGATACCAGATGCCGGTGCGAGGAGGTTGTTCGTTCTTCTTGTACCACATGGTTGTGATGAGCATCAGGGAAGGTGCGACTGCGGCTTCGAAGCAACCGAGAAGTATTCTAGTGGTGATGAGACCAGCGTAAGAGTGGCAAGCAGCGGTGACCGTGACGATAGTACCCCAAAGCAGCACCATGACTCCCAGATATTTGGCAGTAGGGAATCGCTGCATACCATAACCATGAGGAAATTCAAAAGCAAGATATGAAACGTAAAAGATCCAGGCCTGCACAAAGTTAGGCATAACTCAATTACACCGAGAAAAATGCTTACCAAATTCGAAAAATCAGCCTTGGTGATGTTCGCATCTTCATACAATCCCATGACAGCCGCATAGTTGATCAACGTCTTGTCCAAGTATTGCGCAACATAACAACACCACATCAATGGCATAATCATCCAATCAATCTTCCTCACCAATCGCTTCTCATCTTCCGCCGTCATCATGACTCCCTCTCCTTCATACCGTAGAAAGTCAAGCGCTGCATCTGCATTCTTAACATCTTTGACTTCTCCAATCTCGACTTCTGGTAGCTCTTCTGGCGTGGTGTGCAATGCCTTCTCTTTATCTTGGTCCTCAAACATGATGGCCGAGATGTATGTGTGAACAGAGAAGTAGATAGGCGGAAAGTAAACAGGAGATATATTGGAGTACAGCCTACATATATATCAAGTGGTCGCGCACCCCATATCTTTCGCAGACAACTCCGCCTCGTTCAACGAGACACGACAAGACAATAGCCGATATGGCCAATATCAACCGCCTATTAGAAATGCGACTTACATGACAAGATGATACGTGAAAAAGGCAAGAGGGGCAAGTACATCCCGCCATGACATGCCTATCTTGTCTGGGGTTTGATGTGTAGTGCATTGCATTGCATTATCGCTCCTATCAGTTGGAGACACGGCACATGAGATGGGGTCTTGTTTCCTTATCAGTGAGGGCGAAGCAGAAAACAGACGTCCATCCGACCAATGAGTCCTTCTGAAATAACGGCAAGAGTCCCTCCGGATGGTTACTTTTGTTGATCACCTCTTAAGTCCGCGGGAAACTCGTGGTTAAGATAAGGAATTGGAGAGGTGAAACTGCCGTTTGTTGGAGTCGGGTTGACAAGGACGATAAATTGTCGGCTCCCTGCCACGTGAAAGCTCGGAGATGCTGCTGCGACTCTATCAACTGGTCAAGGGGATCTTTCGGCGATGAAAGAAGGGAGGAAAGTTGTATGTCTCGATTGGGAAGGCGGGCTGTTGTTGATAAGCGAATGCCTATACTTGGTGGCCAAAATGCTTGACCAATATTTGACTCCTCGACAACTACACGTGCTGTACTGCTTTAGCATCTTGAATTGATCAATGATGGCCTTTGGAATCTGTCTCAAACTGCCTCCGGGTTCTTCAGAACTTTGATGACGAGAAGGAAATGCAAGAAAGATTAGCAACAAGCGAGTGAGATAAGAAGATAATGTTATAAAATCTAAAGCGTCGCACTATATACTATGAGCAAAGTTCGAGATGTGAGAGAAGAATACTCGCTGAGTGTTACGACTCTCGGCCTCCGCGTATCTGCTTGTCTAGCCTCGATATCATGATGCGAATGTAAGGATCTGTGTATATACCAGTTCTCGCGACTTTTGCACATGAGAATGGACGTGCCAAGTCGAGAATCGAACTCTGCGAAGATTGGGGACGACAGCTGGCATTCAATAGAAGGGCAAATATATCGCAGGCATCAGGCATTTGGAACCAGACTGACAGCAGACATATGACTTGTCTTCTTGAGCCCGAGCAGGAGATTGGAAGAGATCACGGCGAGATTTGCCTGTCTTCCTTCCTTCGTCGCTCAAACGACAGCAGCTCCGAGACGTCAACAAGCTGATGCACCCTCGCCAAGAGAGATGAGGATTCATCAAAGCAGAAAGAGGCGTATTAAATATCCTGGTTGCACCTGATTCAGAAGTCTGCTGCTTCAGATAGCATGGTCCAGACAGGGCGGCGGTGTGGACGAGACGAATTGCTCCAGAGAGATGGGAGTGCATGAAAGTGCCAACTCTCAATAGGTGAGTGGATGTGAGTTGCAAGCTTTCTTTGCATACGTAGTCCTATTCTTAGCTTCGAAGTCCCCTCTTCACCTTTCTCATCTCCTTTTTTTTCGTCGCTGCCCAAGATCCTCCCAGTAAAAAGCTTAGCCTTCAAAAGGCACGATGTTGTTGAGCTGACCGATCGCGCCCAGAGAGACTCTAAAGCAGAAGGAGTCTCGCTGGACATGATTTCTTCCTGGTTGAGTTCTTGCCTTGCGATAGATGCCTGGATGGAGCCACTATGATCTGGAGCGACGTAGGATCGACCCCCTGGTCCTCTGCCTGGGGGTCATGCCCATGGAATGCAGGTCTGCAGCAATTACAAGCAAATAGAGCCCTGTAGGGGACCCCAAGATGTTGGTCTCCACATCCGGGCTGGCATCCAACGTTGTGCTGCTGCTGATCTCCGCATCAGGGCTTCTGGTTGTCATTGCGGTTCTGCTGGATGGCCCAGAGGTATCTGTCTCGTAGGTGATGGCGGTAGGAGCTGTCATTGCCGGGGTTGTGTGTCCGTTACCTGACCTCTTCGTAGAGAACACTGTTGCTCGGCGCGCTTCACAGACCCTGACCTTCTCCTGCCAGTTGCCTTCGTTTTCACGTTGGCCGTTCCTCATCTTGTTCCACTCGCTCCTGAGAGCTTGGTCGGACCGATCGAGTATGTCGACCATGGACTCCCATGTCTCGAAGGAAGCGTGGTTGTCGATCAGGGCTTGTCGCTGGACATTGTCCCAGGGGGCGCTGCCTTAGGTTGCGAGGTCTCGGACCCTGTTCTTGACCACGCGTGGCCCTTTCGGGATCCCGCCATCCTGGCTAAACCTGCTCATGGTGCTTGGACCTTGTGCGGGTGCTTCGGCGGCCTCGATGAGAATGTCCACCTTATTTTGGTCGATGAAGGAAGTCATGAAATCTTCCTGGGGTACAATGGCGTTGTTCGGGATGCTTGAAGTGTCCGTGTCGCAAGGGTATACTCGAAACCCGCGATGAGGTCGCTGAGTCGTCGACGAAAATGCTCAGAATACGATTGGAAAACTCGAAATTCAATGGTGATTCTTGATGCGCGACAGAAATCTGATCAACTCTGATGGAGATACTTGATGTGTGATGGGGACTGTCAAGTTGCGTTGGATGTTGCTGGCGATCAGTATGTTTCTGGTCCAAGTTTTGGATGTCAGGGAGAGACTCACACGAAACATCACGTCCACTAATAAGGCTTGTGTCGAGTCATCGTACAGTCAGTGGCGGTTTGTGACTACCTCAAATGTGCTCCGTCTTCAGAGCCGCCAGCGAGGGAGTTTTGCGCTGGTGGAGCGCCCATGACTCCTAGAACATGTGACTGATAGCTGGATCTTCGGATATGCGCGCCGATCAGCATTACCCCCAACCCAGACGATATCCCGACAATGCCGAGACATATTCGATCAATCATGGGGAGCAATGCGAGACTCGTATGATCTTTACGTTGTTTGGCCCAATACCAGGGGTCTCAAGGCATTCTTTGTGCCTAAGGCAGAGTGAAGATTACCAAGCATGGTACTTTGCAAAGCGCTTACACAATGAGGACTTTGGTCAGTTGCACGTGCTGCTTGACAAGCCTAATTTCTGTGTCCTTGTCAATAGGCGCAGCACAATGCGAGTTGAGACTATTCGGCAGTCTGCACGATGATATTGAGTGTTACTATCTATTGAGTACGGTGCAAGAAGGAAGTCGCTGCGCGAGAGAGTCAAACAGCGTGCTGCAACTTGAGTGTCAAAGATAGAGAGACTGCGCCTTGCACTCGTGTCGATGGAACATTCATCTTCGAAGAATGACAGGAACTTCGAACATGTCAGAAAAGAAAAAAGACGAGCAGTATCGAAGGAAGGAACAAAGCCTTGCGCAGAGAAGTTGTGATCATCAGCACGCACTGTTCCTACAAGCGCAATCGCCAACCTTTATATACTCAAAAGAATCAGAGCTGTCAGCGGCAAAGCTTCCTTCGGTTTCCTGGCCATTTCGGGGTTCAACACCTCTTTGGCGCAAGGGAGTTAGCTCACAACAAAAACCACGTGGCCTGGCGGCGCAAAGTAATAGGGGAAGGGAGACCCACCTACTAACGCGTCACGTTGTTCTGAGAGATCAGTTTTGCTCCATCGTTGAAGGTCGTTGTTTTTGGGGCATGGATGAAGATGATGAGACGATGGTCCTCCTCGAAAATCAAGAGATTCTACCATTGCAATGGTGTGTGGTGTTGAGTTGTCTACTCTTTGATATCGCGGAGGCTGTATCGAAAGACTTGGATTACTCCGACCGTAAGCGAAGGTCTTGGGTTCGAACCTATTCAGGGGCTGCTCTTTCACACAGCACTGGAATCCAGACAGCATGAGGAGAGCAAGGTGCCTTCCCATTACTCTTTGAAAATTCTTCTCTCCATGCGATCGATGATATGAAGGAGGATACTGCCTCTCACTCTTCTATCAGAGTTCGAAGAGAAGGTATTCCTGGTTGAGGTGCTATCACGCCGACTGTGAGCAAACTTGACGAATCCTGACGCGCTTTCAAGACGCTCTGAGCTGTTCGCCAACCTTCCGGTTCAACACAGCGCCTTCCTTTGTCATGTCGCCTCGATGCGCCATACCATAAAGACAATGCTTTTACTCTCCTTCAATCCGATCGGAAACGCACACTGCATGCTCAGCCGTCTCTCGTGCCGCCTCACTTTCGTCCCTTGCCCGCACCAGCAGTAGGATGCAAGAACCACACCGACTGCTCTCGCTCCACGCTCGTTCGTCCATCCCTTGCTCAACGACGACCGCCTCTCATTTTCGCACTCTAATGCAAGACCGGCACGCCTTTGCTCCTTCACAGTTCAACGAACCCGTACACCTTTCTGAGACAGGAACCACACACATACACGTCCATCTCCCACGAAGGTTCACAACGGCTCTCTTGCTATCGAAAGACACAATGGTCTCCAAACAAGCGGTGTTTCCAGAGAGAGCCCGGAAAAATGATGCTCTCTATGGATGCTACTTGAGATATGAACAACAAGCTGCATCTCGATAACTACAAGCTACAAGATCTGTACAGTCTGAGAGGAAGAAACAAAGCAACGCCAAACTCCCCCTATCCATTCCCCCAGAACTCCTTACGCCGCCTATCCTTAGGCGATGCCCATGACTTCAAGAGGGTTTTGGTACGGTGGTCTGCTACCGTGCATAGCAGCAGCCTCGGCCAAGGCATTCATTCTCGACCTGTCTCGCTGGAGCATACCGGAAGAAACAGGAACAGGGTCAGTTCTGGCATCCACAACCTGCAGTTCAAAGGTTGTCTGTCCTGCAGACTCGAGCAGTACCTCTCTGTTGGGCTGCTGCACAGTAGACCAGGAAGATTCATCCAAGGGAGGCGAGGACGAAGGCTCGGGCAACCTGCTGGAACCGAGGTCTGCTGCAGCTATGTAGGAGACCGAGGACTGTGAGAAATCCTCTGGACTTTCCCGGCGTGAAGGGATCGAGCTATTAGAGCTCTTAGGCTGCTCGTCAGAACTGTCCCGAAGAGGTCCAGTTACGGGAGACGACGAAGAAGGCTCTGGCAGTCCCCCAGGCTCTGCCGTTTGTCCAACCACCAGCACTTGACTAGATCCCTGAGGTGCATCTGGGTCTGAGGCGGTCGAAGCTCGTGAAGGACCGTTCTTCCTGGTCCCTGTGCTTTGTTCTGCAGTCCTTTCTGCAGCCCTTTCTGCGGCCCTTTCTGCAGCGTCCTGCACCTTTCCCAAGCGACATAGTGTCAATCGCACCGACTGCGCGGTTCGCCCAAGGCAGGCAGCTATCTTGCCGCGCGACCAGTCACTTGCTGCAGCACACAAGATGAACCCATCCTCCTTGGAATCACGAGATCTGTTGTGATTTGCCCCGGGCCCTGGTACGCCCTCTCTGATGATCTTGGCGACGATGGCATGATCAGACTCAACACCTGCCGGCCATCTAAAGCCGTCTTTACTCAGCTCGTCGTTCAGCTTTTGAACGTTCTTTGCCAACTCCTCGGGATCCGCAGCTTTTGGGCTCCTGCGCTTGCTCTTCTCAACTCCGGTGGTTGAAGCTGAGGTTTGATGCCCACATACTCGTTGTGCGCGAACCTGAGCAACACCTCTTCCATTCACAGGGGTAAACTTGGAAGACATTTTTTGTGATGGTAGGTTGTCGATAATCACAAGGTAAGATTAGGGGTCAGGTATGAAGTAAGACTGTAAGTAGGCTGGTATCTGTTGCGAAGTTCAAAGTTGAGTAGAGAAAAGGTCGAGACAGGGAATGATTTCACGGAAACTTTATAGGGATGATACCACGCGGGTATGACTGACCCTGCTCGACAGAAAGAGAGCCTTTCTAACCGCTTTTGACCACAGCCTCAAGTATGATTATGAGCCATTTCATACACGAACCTCCTGCGCAAACACTCATGAGGTACTTGGCCGACTCGTTTCTCGGTGGACTCTCCACACTCTAGGACAGTATTGTACGTTTCTATAGCCATCTTCACTCACTCTATGCTCTTTGGAAAGTCTCTGTACAATATCAAAACCCAGTCAGTGATATTTCTGCCCGATGACGGATGAAAGACGAACTCAACCACTGAGCAAGATATCCCCTGACTGTCATAGAAACAGAGTTTCGATCCAACACCGATTACTCTAGATCCTCAACCAAACTATGTAGACGGTTATCAAGTCCCTCTTCTCGTTGAATGACAGCGACTGCTCCCGAAAGACAGTCATTTCGCAGTACAAGCTAGACGAGTAGAGTCATCGATAGAGTGCAAAACCTCGCGGATCCACCTTGCAGTTACTATGACCACTTTTGTATCTAGAGAATCCCATTTCTCGAAATCGCAATTATCAGATACTAGCATTTCCATACCACGTTGTTCTGTAAACGCAGACAACAATTTTGATATACGGTCATCAAAATCCTTATCTTATCTCCCCCAAAGATCGCGGATCTTGCGCCAAAACTACCCGATATGCTCACAACTCGATAGATTAACCTTTTGTCCTTTGCTCGATTTCGCCATATCTTGGCTAGCCGGGCTTTCTCAAACGCTACTATGTTTACCAATCAAGGCACAGATGATAGATTGGGGCTAAAAGGTTAATTGGGGACTAGGTGCGGCAAGGTGAGAGAGTTTGCGGGGTTAAGGTGTTTGGATGGAAGTCATCACGAATGGGGCAGTCTAGGCAGTAGCAACGGCAAGTAGCCAAAGACCTGGCAATGGTTCGAGTAGTGGACTGTAGGTATGTGATCAGATCGTTCAAGCGACTAGAAGTTACGGCTTGAACTTCTGCTTTGAGAATGTGAGTAATGGGTGATATTAAGTATCTGTCATGAGAATCTGTCATGTTTGACCAACACTCTGTTGACCGCTGTACAACCGCCTCCCCCATCTCTTCCGCCTTGTCCATGCCAAATATTCAGTCGTATGAATAAGTGTGGCATAGCGGTGGTCGATGTACTGATTTTGCTTGCTCGAGAGAGAGCTGAACTCAGCGTTCACCAAGGCGCGCAGCATAGGTGATCAAATGATCATGCGGTGACGGCACACTCCAAATGCGCAAATTTGGCTCAAGTCCCGGTGACTTTCCAGATACCTGTCCGGTGCCGATGAACCTTCACGAGAGAAACTTCTTAGCCGTCACCAAATCTCCCGAAGGGCTTCGGTGGCAAGCAGAAGACAGCAGCAGCATACAGTCCTACCGCTTCACAGCACATGGCCAGGTGTGTGTATCCTTCTCTTTTTCACACTCTCCCTCCTCTTGTTCATCTTCTCCTAAGCATCCGGTGGTATCATGGCTCGGCCGCTTTCTTTGCAGCCTGCTCTTCGACACCATCTCCATCTTCAAGGTCTTGCTGATCGTCATCAGAGCCAGAGGATGCACCATCCTCTTCTTGCATATCCTCGGCCTCTATCTCTTCTGCTTTCGCTTTGCATGCTGCAGCGGAGAAGCCACTGCCGACTTTACTCGAGATGAACCGCCAGCGGTCGTTGTCGTAGTCTTGTATCGCTGTACGAAGACGTTGGATCTAGGTTTACGTTAGCAATCTTGCGTAGTAAAGCTTTTCTCGTGCATTGGTAGGGTCCATCGTGTGCTCGTGTGGATGCCAAGATGCGTGGATGAGGGTAAACAGCGTGCTGGATCCATGGGGAAGAGAACGGCACTGCGGAGATCGAAAGCCAATCCATGTTGCCTTTGACGAGATGCGCGTAGCAATCTCGAGCAGACCCCGGAATCACGCCTCTTGTCGGTCGGCAGCTTCGAGCATGGTCCAGAAGTTTCTTTCAAAGAGATGGACCGAGGAGATAAGGAAATGTGTGACTTACCATATCATCATTCCACAAAGTGGTCTTCGCCTTGAGTTTGGTACAGTATCTGACCTGCAATGTGCCCGCACTGCGACCTGGAAAGAACTCGGCGATTTGTTTCCAG
>SWBH01000463.1:0-11807 GCA_024195465.1 Aureobasidium sp. EXF-8845 | reverse complement strand
CCTTGCCGCTGTACTGCAGGATCAAGGCTGCGATAGCGACGTTCTGGACGGCGATGAAGGCCGTCTCACCATATGTGCTGAAGGGGAAGCCCATGCGAGCATTGTAGGCGAGCGAGATGAGGTACGAACTGGTCTCAAGAGCGTAAGCTAGGAAGCTCAATCCAGCAGCTGACTGCGAGTTCAGGAGCTTGAGAAGCTGGGGGATCTTGACAACAGCAGAGGCACCAATGATGCCAATACCGAGACCCTTGGAGATGGCCAGCTTGAAGCATGAAGCGTCGCTAAGCTGAACATCGTGGATGAGAGTCTTGTAGCAGTGGTTTCCGAGCAATGAGATGCCAATGTCGCGAATTGGTCCAGGGAGGTTTTGCGTGATGGGCTGCAGCACCGGGCGAAGGGCGGATTCGAGTTGCTCCATTGTTTGGTTGTCGGTCGAGTTCAAATGTCTGGGTCAAACAAAGTCGCAAACAAAAAGCTTCTCCTCGTTCGTCTTGATGCCACCTGTCGATCGAGGGGCGCGTTTTTGGCGTCATTGTGGGGTTGACTTCCCCTTTCGTCAAATGCTTCGATGTAAACGTGGCACCTTGACCTTACCTCCTCCTGTCAACTTGTAGTTCACTTCCTGTATATCTCCTACGGCATGAGCTTTTTTCAACCTCAACAAGACCGGCAGAGATGATCTGAGGCACAGGGACTAACAGCTCTTTGTTTTCCAAGCTGCTTCACCACCGGTCTATGGAGGTAATGCACGGAGACAAACTCGTTGTAGTACCATGAACGGCGAACAGTACTTGCTCCTCCTGGACCCGGCACCATATCTTGCAGGTAGCTGACGATACACATTGTTATTCAGCTTGTTCTTCCTCCTTCTTGTGTCGAAGTTCACCACGTTCGACCAACTATTCACGGCAACGTCGAGCGACCTGTAGGTAGATTGTGATGTCCGACGCCGTACTCGAGACTGCATTTCCGGGCTCTCAACTGTGAGGCAGCGCTTTAGTCTTCTTCCTTCTCCTCAACATCTCATGTCCCGACCATTGGATATTCTTGGGAGTCTTGACATCGGCGCACCTGGCGCTCAGAAACCTAATATCTTCTTCTCGGCCCCCAAACCTTCCCTCAACTTCAGTTCTCTTCCTGCGACGACACAGTGGTAAAGGAAGCTGTGATCATCACCTGGTATAGAAGTTATCACCAACCAAATGCCCTGGTCCTCTAGGGTGTTTCTTACGCCACCTCAGATTTGAGTCGAGGGACTCTTCACGAGCTTACACCCGCAGTTCACGTTCGAGCTTCACGGCAGCTGCGAGGAAGTTGCGACAAACCGGCCTTCCTGTCTTGTGGACCTTCCAAAAAGGCGTCTCTGGCTACGACTATTCTTTGCCCTCCTTCTCTTACTGGCCGAACAACAAGCGACACTCATTATTCCGGACGTCTCATGGTGACGGTATCACCAATGCGTCTGCATTCTACTTGGCTCAGACAGTACCTGATCGGCGAGCCAAATGGTCACCCGAAAACATTCAGCTCTCGTATTGTCCCTCAGAGGTCCGGCAGCCAGCTCCAGTTTTGTATTGGGCACAACGTCTGACTACGTGACTGTCATCGAACGTCTGCTTGCTGCTTTTTGCTGGATGTGCGTCGTCACCCAATCGACACTGGCCATCTACACGCCTGTCATGCCTATCAATTACGCCTGGTCTGTCAGTATACAATCAAGCAGCTCTCGCTCTCAACGCCGTCAACGATATCATATCAAGTCTACTGGAGATACAGGACCACGTTGTCATAACACATTCTGGCGATTGGGCTATCCTAACAAGTCACGATCATCAAGCTGTACGACACTAGGACTGGCTGCTCATATACCGTCCAAGTCACATCGTTAACATGTCAGCAGCCAGTTGTATTCCACAACTTGATCATCAGACCTGCCGGGGTAGCTCAATCGGTAGAGCGTGTGGCTCTTATCATTTCATGATATTCCCAACCTCAAGGTCGAGGGTTCGAGCCCCTCCTTCGGCTATTCCTATAAGGCTGCTGTCATTAGTTTTTGCCGGTTTGTTCTGGCACCAGAAAACTCATTTTTGCACCATCTCGAATTGCGTGAAAATTTGGATGCCAAGATTTTTCGCGGGTCAACGCCTGCACGGGCTTTCTCGCCAAGACCACTTCGAATTCTTTGCATCTTGTTGTTGAACCTTCGTTGATTGTTTTCTTTTTTGCTGTGTACATGGTTTGAATCGATACTGGCCTTGGTCTGGAAGTCATGCTGCTTCATGGGACTCGATACGTGCATATAACAGCGCGATTTGATCTTGGAGCGCAAGAGTGCCTCAGCCTGGTCGGTTGGGAAAGCTCTGCTTGTTCAATCCCTTTTATGGTAATCAAAGAAACGACAATCTGTGCCAGTGGACAATTCTAGAGATGCATCTTCTCAACTCACAAAAATCACACGTTCTTCTTGTCCATCTACCTAACCTAGCAGGATTCCACTTGGCTACGGCAGTTCATCTGCATACATTGTACGTTCAATCTTCTTCTCTGTTGGTCTCCGTCACACACCCCGTCCACATTACATCTACCCTCCAAAATGATGATTAATAATTTCACTGATGGCAACCGGAGATTGAATCCCTCCATGCCTGAACGATGTTTCTTATTATTAGCTCTATCTGATCTTTCTTGCACTTTTGCTCCCCATTCTCATTCTACCTCGATCTTTGGTCTGAGGCAATTATGCTAACACATGGCACAGAATAGGAAGAACGTTGGATACAGGGGACACTGGTGCTGGTACATAGGTCATGCTGGAATAGACTATCTCATCATAGCACATTTCCGAACACGAACTTCTATCCTTTTCTGACCAAATCTGGGTAACTTCTATGTTCAACAGTATATTTGCTACCTCTTGCGATAGTGCTTCTTATGTAGAAAGCAGGCCTCGCGTCGATGGTATCTGATAGTCACTTCAACAACACGAGAGTCCTTTTTTCGTATATATATACCACCATATCTGAGACCCCCTGACCTGCATCTGCATATCACACCAACAATGATCCAAGTACAAGTACATTAGCATTGCTACACACTTGCTGAAGCTGGCATGGATCAAGCGAGAAAGAGACAAAGAGACAAGTTGGCAGGTTGAGATGAATACACAGATGATGGGAGAAGCAGAAGGGGGTCTGTCTGTATGGCGGACAGATTGATCGAAGCGTCAGAGATCAAGATTTTTGTGTTTCCAGCTTCTTCCTTTCCTTTCCGTTCCTTCTTTCCACCCTCTCTCGATCTTAAGCCAATGGAAGGTGAAGACGCTGCCTTTGCTTTGACTATAACGAGCAGATGATGGAAGAAATACAGGGGTTCGTAGACCACGGTGACATCTGATGAACGAACAGAAGTAGATTGGTCGAAGCATCGGAGACCAAGACACTCACTGCCTTCCTCTGCTTTCTTTGTTCCCACTTCTCACCGGTCTTCAGAAAGTGCAAAGACAAGACACTGCTCTTGTCACGATGATGTAAGAAGCAGATGACCTCGCGAACGAATGGAGATTGCATAGATGAAAGGAGTGGGTTGGTTGCAGCATCACTCTAGAGCAAGCTTAGTTACGTATATTGCTGCTGTGTGTCGTTATGAAAAGCTATACATCTTTAGGAACCTCCTTCGATCTGAGAATACGTGTCAACCATCTCACTTCTTTCTGCGCCTGAAGCGAGTACTGCTTTCTTCATCGTCCTCATCTTCATCTTCCGAAACTTCGTCTGGACTGGGTTTCCTCTGCACTCTTTTCCTTGGTTGCGATATCTCGTCAATCACACCTTTGGCTGTCCTCTTGCCTGGCTGCGTTCGTACTGACGCACTACTCTTTGCCTGCCTAGCTGCATCGGCAATGTTCTGATCTCGAGCAGTGCCTGCGATTTCTTCCGGCAGTATAGCTTCAGCACGCGAGGCTTCAGCATCTTCTATACGAGAAGCTGCGATACGGCGTCGGAAGCGCGCTGAGTTGTCCTCGTCTTCTGATGACTTATCCTTTTCGCTGTCCGAGACGAGAGAGATACTGTTTGTGTTATTTTGTTGGCGTTGTGATGGAGTCCCGCTGACAGTGATGGAAGAAGGGGTTGCAGTAACTTCGACATCCATACTATCTTGTGTCTGCTGCGATCGTCTCGCCTTCTTCCGAGGCTTTTTCGAGGGAGCTTCCAGGAAATACTCGTCTTGAGCACCGTATGCTCTTGGGTCTACTTCTTCCAACGAGACAAAGACACGAGCTCGAGTTTGTGTATTGTTTGCGATACCCTGCTTGCGGAACTTTTTGAAATTCTTGCGGCCGTTCCAGCGATCATCCCAGCGATCGTCGTGTCCAGCTTCAGCATCAAATCGTGATCGTGGCGGGGGTTCGCGACGGATATCCATGACCTCAATCTGTGCTAGGTTCTGCATGTCGGCGACCTCCATACCTTCAAGTTGATTGCGAAGATTCTCTTCATCTTCCAGACGCCTTTCTTCCTCTTTCTGATTTTGCTCAGCTAGAATGGCTCGTACGTCGACCTCTTTATCCTTGCGTTTCTTAGCTTTCTTGACCACTGCTACCGGGGTGGCTTCTTCAGCTTGTGTCGCGGTAGGGGTCGTCGAAGCCTCAATTCCTGCTTCGATGCGACGCTTCTTCATCTTGGCAGCGCCCTGCAGCATATCGGCCATCATGTCCTGATGAGTCTCTTCATCGTCTGGTGGTGGCCTCTTCCTAGTCGAACGCTGGGTATGTTGACTTGGCGCTGGGTGGGAGCTCTCGGGGTGTTCGTCTTCGTCCATGAAGTCTGGTGAAGCGGATTGACTTGGCTGATGCGATGGAGGCTGTGAAGGAGAAGGGGAACGGTATTTTGGCAAGGCGTTCATATCAATCTCATCAAAACCCTTGAATTTTGTCTGTGTCAAAGGTCTGCGTCCACGACGCTTACCTGTTGGCATGTCTTGCTGGGATGTCTCAGGAGCGTCATTTTCTGGGGTCGCAGATGGAACTTCCGTGGCGACTCTTGTTGATTGTCGGCGTGAAGCTGGAGAAACTGATAGTTGGTGGGCAGGCGATTGCTGCAATCCGCTAGGCATGTTTGGATTATCTGCTGGCTGGATGACAGCAGCAGGTCTCTTCAGCTTGGAAGCATCTGCATCAAGAATGACTTCCAACAACTCGCCCTGCTCAATGCTGCTTTGACCCAGAGAAGAATCAACTTGATCAAAGAACCATGGTCTTTCTTCAGTGTAGCCGCGAGGACGCAGCAGGATGATGCCGCCCTTTGTCTTTGGCTGTTGACCAAGATTGAAGTTCCTGTCCGATTTCTTGCTGGCAACCTCACGAACGTAGCTCAACAGGTCTTGAGGGTCTGGATTCTCGTTGTTGACTGAGTGGCACAGAGCCTTTCCTCCACCACCAGTGATGGTAGGCATAAGATTTGAATGCTGTCCTGGATCGATGAATGTGAAAATGTACTGCGAGAAGACTTCGGAACGGTTCGGATTGGGAAGGAAGTCGGGCGACTTGTCCTTGCGAGGCCTCGGCTCATTACCAGGCGGAGGAGAGTAGGGCTCTTCGCTCGGCCAATTCGCTTTGAAGTCTTGTTCGAGGGCATCGAGCGAGATGTTCTGAAAGTTGGTCAGATAGTCATCGGTGACGACGTAACGAGCATTGACAAAGGCTTGCAAGGTGTCGGGAGTGTTTCGTTTCTTTGCGAAGAGATGAGTGGTGAATTGGGCAATGTAGTCGACGATGCACTTGATGCCTAGTGGCTCGAGGATGCGACGGTGGTCGGCGAGAGGATCGTCGAGCTGGCGTAGGGCGCGAGGAAGCGAGGAAAAGGAGAAGACGGTGGGTTTCCATTTGATGTGGAAGCGGTGCTCGTAGTTGCCCAGCTTGACTGTGTTGTCGTTCCTGTCCAAGTCCTTTGTAGTGCCCTTGTCCAGGCGTTCACTGTTGATCCAAGAACCGACTTTTGAATTGTCCGTGACTCGCAGCTTTGTCTTTGCGTGGAGGTGGTTGCTCTCTCCAGGCTCGACAGTTGCGATGTCGAGGGTCAAGTGTTTGCGAGAGACGGACGAGTTCTCGATGTATCGCATGCCTTTGTCGGCATCAGCAGGAGTGGGTATGGATGACTTTGTTGGACGTACGTTGGCCGGGTTCTGGCTTTGATGTGCGGCCAATGACCAACTTTGTGCCGGGTCGAAGCCATATCGACTTGTCTGTACAGAGTGTCAGCGTTGATGGTGCTTGTCTACATAGCCTGAACTCACTCTCGAACAAGTCGCCCTCACACTCGAGGAACCACATGTCGGCCGCCTGCACAGTCGCTCAAGCGCATTGGCAGGAACGAGAGTCGAGGTTTGGAACAAAAGGGGGAACGAGAGGTTGATTCTCCAGCTCCAGGCAAGAATGACCGAGCCAAAGTTGCTGGAAGACGCGACTGCCTGGCCGAGGCTGATGTTTCGCGCTCGCGTCCGTGTCTGTGCTCAAAGTGCTTCTTCCTCTTCCTCACACCGCCCGCACCCTCTTCTGCTCTACTACACACCATACCGATAAGGTGCTTGGCTGATATACAGACACTGCTGCCCTCAATCTGCAGTCATGTCGGATCATCTGTCCGTGTCGGTCTCAGTGCCATCCATGTATATTACCTGTTGCATACCAACACCCTAGGATTCTAGGAAGGATTGCTTCGGGCCCACTAACTATATTACCTGTATGCACTACATCGCCTGTGTCCCGTGTTTGAATCTATCCAATCCTGCACCTCTCTGATAGCCAAGACGCATCCTGCTGCTCATGAGTATTAGTACCTACCGAACTCCCGTACGTAGACATTCCAGCTTCCAACTCGACCTTGAACTAGCCAGCATGGCCTTGACAACCCCCGCCATCTTTGCTGTCCTCGCTGTCATTCTTCTTGTCTCAAAAGTCTTGACCATAGGTCGTCGCGGTAAGGACTACCCTCCTGGCCCGCCCACCATACCCATCCTTGGCAATATTCACCAGGTATCAACACCCTCAGGCTTCCTATATCCTGGAATATACTGACCGCACGTCAGATGCCCAGAAGAGATGCACATCTTCAATTCCAGAAATGGGCCAATCAATACGGTCCCGTCTACAGTTTGATGCTCGGCACCAGGGTCCTCGTCGTTCTTTCCAGTGACCAAGCAGTCAAAGATCTCCTTGACAAACGCAGTGCTATCTACTCCGCCCGCCCAGACATGTATATCAGTCAGGAGCTGTGCAGTGGAGGTTTGCGCTTCTTGATGATGGTAATTCCTCCCACTCGTCTGATAATCTCGTGCTAACCTCGCTAGGAATACGGTCCAACATGGCGCTACTTTCGCAAAATGTGCCACGCCCTGCTCAACGTCACTGTAGCAAAGACGTATGTTCCTTACCAGCTCCTCGAGAACAAGCAAATGCTTTACGAGATGCTTGTCTCTCCGGACCGTTGTTTGCAGAACATTCGCCGATATTCCAATGCTTTGACGACGACCATGATCTTCGGTTGGCGCACTCCCACCTACGAAGACGACAAGCTGAAGCAACTCTTCGAAGGCTTCGCCGAATTCATCCAGATCAATCAGACTGGTACTGCCGCATTGCTTGACTCATTTCCTTTGCTGCGAAACCTCCCGGACTGGGTTTTACCCTTGCAATCAAGAGCCAAGGAGTCATTCAGGAAGGAAAGAGAGCTCTATGTAGGGCATTGGCTCACTGCGAAACATGCGGTACAGGCGGGCACCATCCGACCATGCTTCTGTGTAGGTATGACGCAGGCTCAACAGGAAGAAGGCTTTTCGGATGACCAGGCTGCTTACATCAGCGGAACACTTCTTGAAGCAGGCAGTGACACAACTTCTAACACTCTCTATGCTTTTGTGCAAGCAATGCTGCTGTTTCCTCAAGTCCAGAAGAAGGCTCAGGATGAGATAGATCGTGTCGTCGGAAAAGATCGGTTGCCCACCATGGAAGACGAGCCAGCTCTCCAGTACATCCGAGGCTGCGTGAAAGAAAGTCTCCGATGGATGCCAACAACCATCCTCGGCTCCGTACCTCATGCTGTCACCAGAGATGATGTTTACATGGGCTACAAGATCCCAAAAGGTGCAGCTGTGATGAACAACGTGTGGAGCATTCACATGGATTCCAATCGCTCACCAGAACCACGACGTTTCGACCCAGAAAGATACAAAGATGACTTCTTGAACTGCGCAGAATCCGCAACTCAGCCGGACGCTTCGAAGAGGGACGCATTTACTTTTGGAGCGGGCAGGAGGATTTGTCCAGGCACCCACGTCGCGGAAGCATCTCTATTCCTCGGCATGGCCAGAATGTTATGGGCATTCGACATCGAGCCTGTGATTGATCCTACAACGGGTGAAGCGATTCTACCCGACCCTGAAAGGTTGACTCAAGGGATCATGGCGATGCCTGAAGAATTTGAGGTCAAGATCGTGCCAAGGGACAAGAGTCGAGCAAACCTCGTCGAGAAGGAATGGAAAGAAGCAGAAGAAGAGTCGCTTGATCCCATCACCAAGCAGTGGAAGCGAATGCCAGAAGGTATGGTGCTGCCGACTCTGTAGAGGGTAACGAACGTCATGGTGTCCCTGAATGAACAGGAACCCATATTGTGCAACTCATGCTCAACCCGACAACTCAGTATTGTTTTCTGTTCTTCGATGAAGATGACATGGTTTTGTCTCAAGAGGTAGTCGTGACTCGCGCGCTGCACGATGACAGCATCAGCTTGGCAGGACATGGTAGTATACTCAAGGCAACCACTTCCACCAACAGTAACCAACAACATAACCAAAAATGACCACTGAACCGAGCTCTATACCGATCAGTATTCGGGGTCGCTACTTCTGGAGAGGAGATGAAAGAGTAAGCCTGGTTCAGTGATCCAGTCTTACTGATTGTACTTTCTAATCACCAACCAGTTCTTCATACGAGGCGTCGTCTACCAGCCGAAAGATATCACCCAACGCGGCGTAATCAACGATCCCATCTCGGACGATCGAATCCTCGAGTTGGAGCGGAATATTGTTCTGTTGAAGGAACTCGGAGTGAACACTCTGCATATCTGTTCGTCACATACAAGCAGCACGACTAGCACGACTAGCATGACTTAAACTATCCAGATTCTATCGACAATCAGAAGCAACATGACAAAGCGATGAAGTTGCTCGAGTCAGAAGGGATTTATGTCGTCGTGGTTCGTATGCTAATATCACCTCATCATCATAAGCTTGAACTAACACAAAACGAATAGGATGTATGCACACCGTCATGCTGCATAAATCGCAGGACGCCTTACGAGTCCTACAACACTGCCAACGTATCCTCTTTCCTCATGACTGCCGGCATCATGGCTGCCTACCCAAATACTCTGGCAATTACTGCGGCCAACGAATTGGTCAACGGTCGTGGCCACCTTAATGTTACTCCTGTGATAAAAGCTGTTGTCCGAGATCTTAAGAGGTATCTGCTATGCAACAGTAAGACTAAAAGGACCAGAATACTTCCAGTGGGATATTCTTCGGCAGCCGTCCCAGACATCAACTATGCTCCAGGTTTCCTAGAGTATCTGTATTATGGCGACAAAGAAGCTACAGTCGACTTTTGGTCGGTGAGTGATTTTAAATAAACCTCGGTACAGATTTTAGGATTCTGACTGTGTATACACATAGTTCGCCGAATATGGTTGGACTGGGAAGTCGAATTTGCAAATCTCTGGCTGGAACCGAATGGTATGCTTGCTTTGCTAGCCCGGCGTTCAGACATCGTGCGCTAATCATGCATCAGATCAGTCGATATGAGAGCTTTGCGTTACCTATATTCCTGTCCGAGTATGGCGCGAATACGTCCAAGATTCGATCACTCGATGAAACGAGGGTTCTCTACTCGTATCCAATGGCCGAGGTCTTCTCTGGCGGATGCATCTATGAGCTTTTCGATGGCCCTAATAGATATGGCCTCGTAGCGATGCCAGGCGATGGTCCTGCAAGGTGGTTCGACTATCCTACCAACATCGACGGGAAGGTCATCGAAAAAAGAGAGACAGATGCAGGCGATGTTTACATCTACCAAGACTTTGCCAACTACAAGGAAGCTTTGGCTGAACCAACAGAGAACGACCCGGGTTGGAACATCATGGAACGTGAAGCGGAAGAAAGACACAACTTCGACACCACAACGATGACCTGGCCATGGAGCCCTGAATATCAGATGCCTGCGACTTGTATAGATTGGGACAACGTCGAGGAGCTTGTTGGTCGTTAGAGAGGATTTTTCCCAATCACGTCTCGAAGATTACTGAGCGCATCGTTCACTTGACCTCGAACCTCGGAGGTCTCTGAGACGGCTCGGTCTGTATATCAAACCGCAGAGTTGAAGTATCACGGAGAAGTCTCCTGAAAACTGTTCGGCGCTGGTCTTGCCCCAACAATCTACCGGACGTAACATAGTTTGGTGCAGGACGAATCATAAGCTTGACTACCAACACAAAAGAGGGTTCCAGTTGACGACGAAGGTCACGCTGACAGTTTTCCAGCTGCCGCGGCTGGCATTTACGTACTTTCAGTACTTACGTGCGAGATGTGGTGAGCCTCGGTCGGTTTCGCAAAGCAGTATGTTCAAGGGCTACGCGCCCCGTACATCACCGATTATCTATTTCCTTATAGGTAAAGGCATAAGAGGAACCAACAAATCAGAGCAGAGGAATTTGTCCGAGGCAAGTTGCAAGAAGGTATAAAGGCGCCACATTGCGGAGGGGGCGCGAATCCCGTTCGAAGAGCTTAAACCGTTAAGCTCCACCACTCTTCTTGTTCTGTCGATCATCTTGAGTTTACCTCCGGTTTTCCATATACCGAGGCATGGCACTGCATGGCTGGCGGACAGTTGAACTAGGTGGTTCCTTATTGGTCAGGGGTAAATGAAATGCACACTGAAACTTTGTATGCTCACTCAGTGCTGCAGATCAACAAGGCAAATCCCCTTCCTGTTGCAATGATCAACGACAAATATTCCTCAAGCTGGCAACGCAGACCAGAGATTCAGACTTTCCCCGCATAACGTACCGTGGCAAGGCTTACAATTGCTGCACTCGAACGGAGCATGTACCGACTGGATATATAAAGGGCTTGAGTAACACCACTTGGACTCTTCTTTTCATCAAGTCAAACATTGACCATCAAACACATCAACATGAAGAACATCGCCATTGCCTCTCTCTTTGTTGCTTCGGCTTCAGCCTTCCCTTGGGTTGTCAACCAGCCTGGTGTTGACAGCTCCCTTCTCGGAGGTGGTCGCAAGGTCAGACGCCAACAATCTGGCGGCAATCAGAAGGGTGGTCCAGCCACATGCCCTTTCAATGCCGACCATCAAGGTGCCGCTCCCTACAACGCAAAGTACCCTTACAACGGTGCCAAGAATGGTGTACCCGGCAAGGGACAGGGTGGATTCCAGGTACCCGCTGATGGTGACACGGCCCATTACTACGTCGCCCCTGGACCAAATGATATTCGTGGACCTTGTCCAGGTCTGAACGCTGCCGCGTAAGTTGCGACCGAGTTGTATGCATAATTTTATCACTAACTCAAGCAGAAACCACAATTTCCTTTCTCATGATGGTATCACCACATTCAACGAGCTCGTCGATGCTCAGCAGAACCTCTACAACGTTGGATACGACTTGGCTACACTTCTTGCTGCCCTCGGTCTGACCCTCACCGACGGTGATCTTGTCACCGAGAAGCTTTCCATCGGATGCGAT
>SWBH01000462.1:0-11827 GCA_024195465.1 Aureobasidium sp. EXF-8845 | reverse complement strand
GATGTAACTCAGCTTCTGGAACTCATAGACGGCACCTCGCCTCTCAGTCTCATCTCTGGTAAGAATCTCTCCTTGATATTCGCCGATGAATTCATCTTTAGCGATCGGTTCTCCGGCATACAGACCAAAGCCGTGAACAGCACTACGTCCGAGAAGCGTCCGTTTTGGCACGCCACGCTGGATGGCGACATTCCGGCACCTTTTCAGAAGGTAATTATCGTCGTACCTGTTGACTGGGTTCAAGACAACGTGGGCCTCGCATGAATCGCAGAGATCGGGGTCGCACTCTCTGTTCATCCTAAAACACTCGCATGAATCGTCTTGTGCGCAGCATTTCGATCGTTTGGCACATTTGCAGCCCTCGAAACGCCGGCTACAACTTTTGGAGCATCCGCACGTCTTTTCGCAGCAAACCTTGGCTCCGAAGCACGAACATCGTGCGTCCTCGCACGAGATACCGACATGGCTACAAGGGAAGAACGGACCACGCTTGCTATGATCCCACGTCAAGCTGTTGTTTTCATTCATCCACCAGTTCAGAGACTTCTTAGGCTGGGTACGAGCAGTTACCTCCGGCTCTCTTTCCAGAGGAGCTGTGGCAAGCTCTTTGAAATTGACTCTGGGCGGGTAGTCAACATCCAGAGCATCGATAGAGTTGACGTCGTCGTCGTCACTCTCACTGTCATCTGGCCTTTCGAGGATAGTGCCATGAAAAGGACAGTCGTGAAGTTGACAGATACTGCAGGCCACACTAGCGTACTTTTCAACCTTGTCGAAGGTAACAAGACCTTCAATCTTGTTGTTGTTAGGAAACTTGGCGTATTTTCGGGCAAGCTGCCATGGGCTGAAGTTTGTCCGGATCCAGAATGCGTGGCAGACGACAGCTGCTTTCCATAGTGTCTCATCGTCAATCTCTGGTAGACTGGATGCCACCGAGACCCATCTCTGGCTTGTCCTGTCAAAGTCGTCTTTGCAATACTTCTCTTTGGCGCGTACTAGCTTACGAGCCAGTCTCTGGTCAGTTGCGAAGCTTGACAGCCTCGATGATAGGCCATCAGGTCCCGCGTATGCTTCGAGGAGATATTTCAAGATAGTCTCAATGGGACAACCAATTTCCTCGAGGAATGCCAGAAAGTAAGGTCCATATGTGCTTGCTTGCTGTGAAATAAGGACTTTTCGAGGACGATCCTCTACGATGACATCGAACCTCTCACGGATACTTCCGTCATCGTCAACGTCCTCTCCGAAGTATGGCCAAACTTGTAATTGACGTGTATTGGTCCCCAGGACGTTGGCGCTGATTCTGGTGTAATGTGTGTAGGTTGGAACTTCGGTCGAGGCTATGGTCGAGATTTCTTTTGACGATGAAACACGAGCTGAGGTAGTGATCGTCTCGCCCTTAGGCCTAGTCTGTGAGAAAGCCTTGCCGGTAAGAGTCACTGTGCGACCTTTGGAAGATTGAATGTTTGCGAACGGATCTCTTTTGGGTTTGTCGCGGTGTTTTGTTAGTTGCATATTGGGTAGCCGCGGAAAAGGAGTTGGGCGTTGATATAGTCTAGCCTTTGCAAGCCAGGTCTCAGTCAGAGCCTCATGATCATCGTCCATCTCGTCGAGGTATTCTTCAAGACAAATTGTGAAGATCTTCACATCGACCTCATCTCCCAGAACCGTGTAGTCTTCGAAGGAGAACGGCGGATCAGAGCTTGACTCCACGACCGAGGGACTGGGTGATAGCTCCATGAATGAGAGTGGCTTGGTGTTGTGTGTATGAGAAGTCTCAATGGGATTAGGTACATTCCAAGATGGTCGTTCTATATCGGGGTTAATTGGTGTCTGAGGATGACGAGGTGCAAAGTCGACGTTACTTACTGACGATGTTTCCAACAGAGTCTTCTTCGCTAGATTCTTCCTCGCCGTCGCTGGAGTCTTCTTCACTAGATACTTCTTCACTAGAATTTCCTTGGGTAGGCGCTTTGTCACTTTCACCGGCCCCTGGTCGAGAAGCAGCGTTTCTAGGAGAAACAGTCTTGGAATATCGGAGAGTGGGAGACAAGTGTGATCCCTCTGGCGTGTACTCAATTGTTTCTGCCAGCTTGTTACTCTCGACTTGTTGGTGGTCGTGTTGGATGTAATCTCCTACCTCTGATTGGTTGATGGTTGTGATAAATCTCGAAACTCGTCGGAGGGGAAGAACCGAGTTCCAGCGCCGACATTCCACGCCGTGATGATTTTGATTTCTTGGATGGCAAGAGCTGACGGCGTCGCAACTCGGCAGAACTGCTTGAACGTCTGGATCCGGAAGAGGAAGTCGCAAAGTCTTGGTCAACGCCAGTTTGCATGACGTTCTCAATGACTTTTGAGATGTCTTCGCGGACTTCCTCTACATCGACACTGTGTCTATGCTCTTTGTCGTCTTGTTTGCCATTCTGACCATCATTATCGCTGACTCTTTGGCTAAAATCCTCTCCATCACCTTGACTGCTTTTCTCATTGTCTTTGGCTTGGTCGACTATGCCCCAATCATCGTCCCAATGCGAGCTGAAGAGTTCGGTTTCAAGCAGCGGGAATGATAGCATCCCAGACATTAGGAAGAGACAATAGTCAGCACCAACAGGACTCGCAGTTCCAACTATCCAAGCGATAGAAAACTGGCCTCAGATCTGCGTTTTCAATCAAACTTGCATTCGAGCATCCTACTACCCACTCCACAGCTGACACAGCAGTCCGAAGACGCGGACATCCACCACTGATTTTCGAACAACTTCACCACTTCCGGAAGTTCAGGAAATTCTGACCGTCCAAGGACGAGGAACTTGTGCGCTGCGTGTAGAATTCTAATACAATATAGCAATGAGCGCGAGCAGATATGTGAAGTTGGGTACCAAACGCGTCTCTGGTTTGCCAAGACGAGTGGTACAGACGTGCACGGACTACTTTGTGATGTTGGCAGAGCAACCCTGAGAGATATTTATGATCGGAGAAACTAACATGTCTTCAACTCTTCTGCACCTTATTATCAAGAGTCAGTATAGTAAGGCAGATGTATATGGTTCGATCGTTAAAATGGTCATAAGATCACAGTTCATGTGAACTTTCTTGGTGACACTACAAAGGCAAAATTATATCTCTATCTTGCTTCAAGTAGGTGGATCGGTTTTGGCGGCAGCTACTCAGGGGACAGAGTTGTTGGCCAGTGAAGCCTCTAATCAGCAGAAATTTCTCAACAATAACATAGACTTCCTAGACCGATTGCAACACCTGACCATACCTACGCCGAAAGCACAATCTATACAGCTGGAAATCAGCCGGTATACTCGTCTGGTCATAAGCAAGTATCGTCCTGCTTGACCTGCTTGTCTCACAGTGTGTACGATGTCGCGAATCGAGGATTCGTGAAGTCAAGACCTTCCCCGCATGATCAAAGTGATAATAGTCTTCCAGATTTTTTTCCACATACACAGTTGCCCCTGTGGTCTAGTGGGTTCGTATTTTCGAAATTTCGTAATCTAATTTTCAACTAACATATTCCAGTACGATACTTGCTTCGGGTAATTCCGTCGGATCAAATCCGATTAATTGTGAGTGGCCCCGGGTTCGAATCCCGGCGGGGGCCCACCTTTTGCATCTTTTGCCGTTGTCCTGGTGTCAATCGAGCAAGAATTAAAAGTGTAAGAGACTTTTGAAGTTTTTCTTGGACAGATTCGAACCGTCAACCCTGGATTTGAAGCCTGCCAAGTCACGTGAGCATGGATCTTCGAGGCCGACGCCTCGATTCCCGCGCTCCTCGTTCCTACTTGATCGAACACATGGTTCAACCAGACATAACAACAGAGGGTGTGTTTTAGCCATAGAACCAAGCCTACATGTTTTTGCACTACTAATGTATACTTACATGTCTTGGCCGAGGTTTGCTGTTCGACGTACTTGTATTTAAATGATTTGGTCACACGTGCGGATCTTGGAGTATGTGTAGTACCTATCTTTGAATCATGATGCAGCTGTCTTTTACGAAACTCCGTCTCACAGCGTTACATTATGGATCCTCACACTATCAAAATGTATAGCTACTTTCTATGCAGGAGGGCGGCCACAGAAATGACTTTAGAGTCTCTCTCAGTTGACATTACTCTGTCCTGAACCCCATTGTGCATTTTTATAGCAGACTGTACCAGTGTCCAGCAAAGGAGGGAGGACATATATTCCTTCAATGCGTCATTCCAAGTATAAGCTTGAGAAAAGCCCCTTATCATGTCCTATGATACACATTGAGCAGAGAGCATAGAGCATATGGGCGGTAAATGGTCGTTGGGCTAGCTTCAGCACATAACTTTATTTATGTCAGAAGTGGCACAAAATCAAACATGCGTAGTCATCAAGTTTGCTGCACTGTATAGCTCCATTGGTATGCCATATGCCATCACAGTCGTGCAAACAAACTCTCCCTCACCCTCTACTTCTTGATTGACATTGAATGTCAACCTTGCTGGTCACCGCAGTCCCATACCTAATTCAGTGGTTTAACATTCAATGGTAACCTCGCTAGTAAACTCGATTCTCCACTTGGCTTCTTAGTTGACATTGGATGTCGACCTTGCTGGCTATCGCAGTCGTATACCTGACTCGTTGGTTGATATTCGATGTCAATTCTTCCGGCGAAAGCATATCCTGACTTTACTCGTTGGTTGGCATTGATTGTCGGTCTCGGCGGCGCACGCAGCTCGTTACTCAACTCCTCAGTTGACATTCAATGTCAACTCTGCCGTCTTTGTTATGGTATATAATTCGGCTCATTCAACTGGAAGTCAAAAGTATGCAGAGACGAGTTGCTATATTAAGCTTGGCCAATCGCTCTCATATCGAAGACGTAGATAGCAGTCACTCGGAGTACATTCAGGACGCAGGGCGCATGACATATACATATGGAAAGAAGAGAACTTTTTGATCATATCTAGGAGTATCTGATCGGATGTACAGCATTACCGTCTCAGACGGTAGAAATCTTAGGCTCGGAGAAAGGATTATCAGATCTCTCAGCGTTGATAGACTTGACAGAAGTGGTGGCCTTTGCTCTGAGAGCCTCACGAATATCCTCGATACTTCTGTTTTCCCAGCCGGCATATCCAGTAGCACTCAAGGGATGCAACACACGATTGTTGGGAGCACGTGCCCAATCCTCGACGCGTGGAGCAGGAATGCTGGTCATGACATCAATATCGGCAGCCAGTTCGCGGCAGTAGTCGTCGAGGGGTAGGTCGTTGACATCGTTGCCAAAGGGGTTCTCAATTTCGGTGCCACTAAGAAAGGGTTAGCTTGATCCTGCAGCATGTAAAAAGTAGAGAAGGAGGACATACATCTTACTGAGACCGAGAATGATGTAAGCTGCAAGCATGGTACCGGGGATAGTAACCCAGTCTAGGTAATTGTACAGCTGGAAAGGCAAGACAAGGACGTAAGCCCAGGTGATTTGAGAGATGGAAATGGTATAGGCAATGGGTAGGGGGGTGTTCAACACACGCTCGGTGCCAGTGAGAACATCTGCCAACGAACCAATGTTGTTCATGCTCCAAGTTTGATGAATAGGACCCGGCATGAGCTTCTCCTGCATGACGTGTTCCATATACGACGACAGGTAGGTCAAGATCTCAAGTGGTGGGTTGCCGAGGTTCTGCGCATTGTGATTAGCATACTTTTCATGACTTCTGGTCGACTCAGCTTACATCATTGGCACGCTTGATCAGCTTGCGAGGGTTAGATTCGGCGAACGAAACGCCCAGATACTCGCCAGCAGCCTTCCATGGTGTAGTCTTTCCCTTACGTAGGGCGACTTGATCAGCTGTGCCAGCCATCAGGTTAAGGTGGGCAACCAATGGCTCCAGGTCCGGGTATTCGACGGCGGGCTCGAAGCGCAGGCGATGCTTCAGAGCTACAGCAAAGGCGTTGACGAGATTGAGAGCACTCAGCTTGTCCAACAAATCACGCTTGCCCAGCTCCTCAGACTCGTCGTGTCGCTCTTCAACGTGGACCCAAATCAGGCGGGCCATGTTGCGGGAGGTCAACATCAACTGCGACCAGTACTTGCGTCCGTCATTGTAGCGCTCATGTGCTGTCGATGAGCGGAACGACAGAGCCAGACCGACCACGAAACCCAGCACAGTCAGCAGGAGTGAGTTGATGCCCAACTTGAAAACGAATTTGGAAATCAGCGTGATCATTGTAGCCCAGCCACCGATGAAGAGAAGGGGGAGAATCATCTTTGGTAGAACACTGCCATGAAGGCGCATGAAGAAGGGCAGTTTCGAGTGTCGTGCCATGTCTCTAGGACCGGCAAAATAGTCCTCCATCTCGAGGTGGTGAGGTTGCGGTTTGCGTGACGAAGCATGAAAGCCTTGAGCCTTCCATGTTGCCTCACGGGAGACATTAACAGATGGAGTGTCGGTAGACATGGTGGCTGTGGTGCTTCCTGCAAAATCTGAAGAAGAAGCCATGGCACTTAGTTGTTGAGTTGGCTGTGCCGGATTGACTCGAGCAAACGAGTTTGGGGATGTCAGAAGAAGAAGATCAAGCGAGTGAAGAAAGCAGCAAACAACAAAGGAATGTGTTTGAGATCGAGTGAGTGAGTGAACGCAGTCAAAAGATCAAAGTACGGTTTCGACAACAAAGAATATCGTCGTGTTTCATCATGCATCGGCATGCAGCAATCACGGCGCCACCGGGTCAGGGCTCTTATGCTAATACCAATATCTGCGCAAATAGACAACGAATCAATTGATGCAGCGTGCGCGGTCCGTCACATTTTGTTTGAGGCTGTGCAATATGCAAGAAAAGAAAAGCTCATCAAAAAGTCCCCTGAGTGCAAGAGTGACAGCGCTGATCTTTCTCCGCCCGCCCAAATCGAACCTGGGGATCCTGACACGCGACACTTCGGCTGTACCCGCTCAACCACAAACTCGACATCGAACTTTCCAATATTGTTGAACACGTCAAGCACTTCTCGTAGTACAGATATATACTGCATTCTGATGCGAACCAGGATATGCTGACCGTCAAACACAAGACCGAGACTCCGCTCGTCTTTCTCTCGGCCTCCACGACCCCTGACTCGGCGAGGGAGCGTCTCTTGGCTGTTGTTTCGTCTTCGTCATCGCTTACCAAAACACGTCGCGGCCTCTGCGTCTTCTCCATCGTGTCAGATTCCTTCCAGTATAGCACGAAAGTTCCGAACTGGGGTAGTTTTTATATCATTCGCTCGGTCCAGCTGATGTCGGCTTGCTCAACATGCTCGCGTTCGCCTTGCTATACATGCACCTGCGACACTACCATTTCCGTACCACGACGCGCTGCTCTCCTTTCTACCTGACACTATGGAACGCTTGCCCACCCCAGCATACTCTCATAAGAACATGGCAAGCTTGAAAGAGAAGGACTGAGGAGCATAATTGACGGTAGAGATGACAGTCCGCATCTTTGTGTCCTCGAGCTCGCACTAGGCCATGCTCTCATAGACCACGATCTCTGTCGCATCAGTACCACCTACTCCGAACTTGCTTTGGCTTCCTTATATGAGGGTGGTCTCCGTGGATTTCTGGGTCTTGGGCATTGCTCTTGCCTACTATACATACAAGCGCGTGTATGGTTCATTGAGAAAAGCTGTTAATCTGAAAAGTAAGTTGTGTAGAAGCGCTCGAAGCCAATCCGAGCTATGGTCCTTTGGTAGGTGAACCATGCGTACGAGGCGCAACAGCCTTTACTATGGAAAAGCTGACCCTACGAAATCGATACACCGAGAATCGCTTTACATGAGTTGCTCTCATGATCGTGGCTGAAAAGAAATTCGTGCTCCCTAATCTTATAAGTATAAATAGACCACCTTAGAGTTCGACGCTCCGAATGCAAGCACAGAAGCCTACCCCGCCCTGTGGTTCAACTTCACCGTGCCACTGGCTTCGAGAGAACTGGAACATCGGTCCAACAAGATCTCAGTCGGTGCATCTCACGGTAAACGAGCGAAACAGCACGAAGTCCTCGTTGTCATGCAATACAGAGAGTCCGACCTCAACAGGACCCTGATTGAGGAAGTCTTGGCGGCTTTCGGCAGAACCTTCCCGAGCATCCGCTCCTTTTCCCCCAGTATCATCGGATCCACTCAGATGGTCTGGAACAAGATGTTTGTCTTTCCTATTGACAGTGCACGCCGTCAATTCCGGCATATATGGTTTGATTAGACTTGAAAATCACAGGGCAGTCTGTCTTGCCCTTCCTTCTTTGCCCGAATCGGTACTTTTCCTTATATCTGCGCGGTTGGCTTCCAGTCGTTGAGCTTGTAATTCTTGCTTTGCAAGTTGTACTTGTGTGTAACCTCATATCCGCTCCTACCTACCTGCATTAAAGCATTGGTCTCAGCTGGCCTATCGTTGTAAGTTCGATGTTTCTTTATAAGTTCAGATGTGGCAGAAGAACTGTTCCTGATCAATCTTCAATGGCAGAATCAAATAAGCACATCTCATCATGCTGCTCGAAGACAAATCACAACTTCTCTGCGGAAACCCGGCGCAGGTCTATGATATCGTCGAGCTTTCAGATACGGAGGACAAGAAATCTATCTGGCGATGGTATAAAACAAAGATACCGCACCTGATGGGTATACCGCTTTCAATATTGTCATGGGCCTTCTCGCTTCGTTTCCTGCTGTTGCTCTGGCGGTCACTCTGGAGCGGAAGTGACAGACCAGGATTAGTTGCTGCATGCTACTTCGGCACGCAGATCTCGCTGTTGAGTATGAATGGACAAAGTTCCTTCCTTCAAAGCTAGCACTAACAGGCAGACAGTTGCACGAGTGGCTGATGACGGATGGCGATTTCTCTGCACCAATCCTCAGTTGAGACCAAGAGTTCGACTTGTCGGCCCAACTGTCCCCCATGCTGATGTTATCATCACAACGTGTGGCGAAGAGGTTGACGTCGTTATGGACACTGTCCGAGCAGCATGTGATCTTGATTATCCTGCAGACAGATATAGGGTACTCATCGCTGATGATGCTGCCAACCCGGACTTGGAAATGCAAATCGCAGCTCTGGCAACACGGACTCCGGTCACACTCCTTTACTACGCAAGACCGATCAAAGGTGGCATGAAGGCAGGCAACATGAACTCGGCGCTTAACTATCTGCACAGTCTTGGTGCAGCCGACTTCTGTACCTTCTGTGATGTCGACATGATTTTTGAACCAGAGTTTCTTCGCGCTACGCTTCCTCTGCTCATCAACGACGATCAGGTTGGAGTGGCTGTTGTCCCACAGGTAAGATCAAAGCAAACATCTTTATATTCTGTAATCCAAGCTGACTGATTATGCCATCAGAGGTTCTACAATGTGCCTACCAACGATCCGCTTTACCAGAGTCTCAACGTGGACGGCAAATTCGACGAGATCCAGCGTGATAGTATGAACTGCGCATGGGTGACTGGGCCGGGCGTCGTATTCCGTTGCAGCGCGATCAGAGATATTGGAGGATTCCCTGAAAATGCTCTGGCAGAAGATATCATTACCGGCTTCACGCTTCAGGGTCGAGGATGGAAAGTCGTATACTGCCGTGAGGAGCTCCAGTTTGGTCTCGTTCCTGATACCTTCAAGGCTCATGTCACCCAAAGGATGAAATGGGTAAGCGATCTCGTCTTTGCTCTAATGTATTATATAACTGCTAACAGTGTCCAGTTCGTCGGACGGCTTCGCAACTCCCGCAAGCTCGACTGCGCTATATTCTCACCGCTGGTCAGAGGCATGACATGGAAACAGAGAGTTTCCGCGATATGTCATTGCGCATCACCAATTGCATCCATGATGAACAGACCGCTCTGCTCCTGGATCATTCTCCTGCTCATCGCTTCAGGACAGCCACTTATCACGGCCAAGTCTGGCGATCTGCAGAAAATCGTGTTTGTTTACCTTCTCTCCAGGATCACGGCTTTCATCGAAGAATTGCTCGCAAGCACAGGTTGCGGCTATCTGGCACTACGTCGCAAGATAGAAGGCATGCAGTGGTTGCACACTCACCTGTTCTTCGCTCTCGCCAAAGATCTGATTCCCAAGTCACTAGTCGGACCACGTATTGGATTCATACCAACCGCACTGGCAGAGTCTAAGATCCAGGAACGTCACCCCGATCGTCGCCCCGGACTCGTTCAACGACTGCGAGTGATGTTCCTGTATCAAGATCTCTGGTACCATGTTGTTGTTGTGGCACTCGCAGCAGCAGTCTTCACACTCGGACTTGTAAAAGCAAGCAACCACGGAACTCTGCATTACCTCCTGACACATGTGCTGGTTCCTGGAGCTGCGTGGAGCAGCCACTTCGCCTCAATCAGACCAATTGCATATGCTGTCGCACCACCAACTATGCCGGAACGAAGGGAGTTGATGGATCGGGATTTTGCTCGCCCGAGACTAGAGGCAAAAGAAAACGAAGACCATCTCCAATTACATCTGGAAGACGAGTCTCACAGTCAGACATTTGAGGTCTGGCGACCAAAGGCGGAGCAGAAGCTTGAGAAGTGGGATGCTTGGGCTATCTTGCCAGAGGTGCCGCGAAATTTTGGATTGGTTTTCTGGATCGTTGTTGGTATGGGATCGTGGCAGTGATTTGATGCCATTCTCAAACGTGACTAGAGGGATATAATAAGCACTTTGCCTCAGAATCAACCCCTCAAAAATCAAATTTGGTTGGTCTTGGTGGCCATTTGTGAAACTGCAGTCGACATTAAGTCAACCTGACAACTGCCATCCTCTAGAACTCAGCACGGATGTCGTCCATTGATCCTAGCCGAGCAAAAGGATTAGAGAGTTAGATTTGGCAAAAGATTGTCGCAGCCGTGAATCGAACACGGGGCTCGTGCATGGCAAGCACGAATTTTACCACTAAACCACTGCGACTTAGGATGAAGCAGAATTTGCTCGGTAGATCTATGTCCTAGGATGTCGACACCTTTCACTGACTCCGATCTCATACTTCGTACGGCTAGCAAGTCGAGTCGCAGTGCGCGTTCATTCCAGGTGCTGAATCTCCTCGCATGAGTCGCACGAGTTGAGAAAATTCACACGGCCTGCACGGAAACCGACAAACAAATTGAGGGCCGCCGGTGATCACGCTTCATCTCGCTGGACAGGATCTGGACCGCGCGCGAGATATTGCAAACGTCCAAGAGATTGTCCCTTATGAGCTGAAAAGTGATGTTACGAATCCAATCTGGCGGGTTTGATATTGCATTGCTGGTCCAGACCAGCGCCGTGTCTGCAATTCGAACGGTTTTGGTCAGCAAAGGCAGGCGATTGGACAGCCAGCGCAAGCAAGGCACGCCCACGATGGTCAATGTGACGTGCTATAAAGGCAGGGCGGGGGCCTCTGTTGGCGTGCTTTGACGACGTTTGGACATCCACTTTCCATCCGAGTATCGGGACCTTTATCAGTCGACCGACAAGATTTATATAAGACTGGACGGGCGAGCGAGTGCCGTAGGCGCACGCCATTCGACAAAGGACTGCTCTCATCTCTTGCAATCGCGAAATCGCCCTCGCAACCTTGTCGACGCGCCCCTACCCCGCACTCGTGCCTTCCAGCGACGGCTCCGATAGGGCAACCATCACGCAAGAGAGAGTCGTCGAGCACGCCATCTTTCGGCCTGCCATTATCAGACATTGTCAGCGTCCAACACTGCCACCACACCCGTATCGGGAAGGCCCCGCCGTCATGAATTATATACTTGTCTACTCGCTGTCTCTGCTGCTATATCAAGGCCTCTGCACCGCTGAGCAACACCGTCTACGACATTACCTAGA
>SWBH01000461.1:0-11843 GCA_024195465.1 Aureobasidium sp. EXF-8845 | reverse complement strand
TTTTTGACTCTTGAGGCTCAACAACGACCACGCTTCCTTCCTCGGAGCTCTGTTTTGCTTCCAGAAGGACCGACATCCTTCTTCACCGCACTTTTGGCGATGATCTTTTGTGACAATTGACCATATGTCTGGAATAGGAGTCCGATGGAACGAACGATGAAAAGGAGATCAACGACTCATGCCCAGCAATGCCGAGAGTGCGCCGCCGAAACAAAGAAAACATGGGCGTTTGGACCAAGTTGAGAAGTTGGCACTGTCGCGTGCTTGCAAGCAAAGAACAAGGTCGACAAGAAGCAAGATATATAGACCTGATTTCCAGTTCCTTTGGCCATTAAAGCCTCTTCCATCGAAAACACGATATCACTAGTTCAGCCATCCAACTGAAGCGGTGTCGCAACAATGGCTGTCCTTATACCTACACCCCTACACCGCAACCACCTCCGCCCCTACCTCTTCGAATTCATCGGGACTGCTCTCCTCATCCTCATCGGCGACGGCGTAGTAGCACAGGCTTTACTCACAGATTTTCACTACGCGAATTTCCTCTCCGTAAACCTCGCTTGGGCCTCTGCAGTATCGCTATCTTGCTATATCGGCGCTACCGTAAACCCAGCTATTACTCTCGCATCTGCAATCATTCGCCCTTCCAAACAGCAATGGCATCAACTCCCTGGTAAAATTCTCGCGCAGTTTGGTGGTGCTTTTGTTGGTGCGGCGCTGGTTTATCTACAGTATGCTTCTGCAATCGCAGCTTGGGATCCAGAGTTTACTGTTCCTGGTGGCAGTATTTTGTCACCCAAAGGTCATGCTTCAGCGGGAATCTTTGCTACGTATCCCGCTGAGCATTTTGGAAGTAATTGGGAAGCTGCTGTTGCTGAATTCTTAGGGGCGGGTGTGCTGGCGTTTGGTGTTTATGCTATTGCTGATCAGAAGAATGAGGTTTTCAAGGCGCCGCAGTTTGGGTTGTTTGGATTGATGGTTGCGATTGGAGCTTCTATGGGGTGGCAGACTGGCTATGTGAGTTTTGGTGATGTACTGTGTTTGGAAGGTTGAACTCTTTTTGCTGACGATGCTTTTAGGCTATTAACCCAGCTCGTGATTTTGGACCTAGAGTTTTCTCTGCTATCATCTACGGACGTGAGGTTTTCACTGCGAAGGGGTTCTACTTTGTGGTACCTCTGTTTGTGCCAATCTTTGGTTGCATTGCCGGTGCTGCTTTGTATGATGCTTTCATGTTTGAGGGAGAGGGGTCTTCTGTCACTGATGCCTTAGATGCTGCTGAAGGTCATGATGGAAGGATTGCGCTTGAGTGAGCGGTGGGTTTGCTTGAAGGGGACAAAGGCGCGTTGCGACATTTAAGCTTCATTGCATGGAGCATATTTGGTTTTCATCATGGTTATTATGAATTGGTCGTTTGCATTGTATCTCATTTCTGGAAGAATCTGATTGCGCCTGTCTTATGTATGAAATTTATTCTGAACAACAAATACTTACTTGTCCTTTCAGACTGAAAAGGTGATTCCTGATGCCATTCGCTTTCAACTCCAAAGACTGATACCGCATCAAACCGCAACATACTTCCAACACCAGTGTGCAGAAACGTTCCTCCGTCTCTTCACAATCGTTCTCCACGCAACCTCTTCTCGCGTTCCAAAAACACACATTTCCTCAAGCAAGGTACTTTTTTTCGATCTTGGCCTTAGCCAAAGTTTCCAACTCCTCAGGTGTTGGACGGACTTCAGGACCAGTAAGACGAATAGGGCCTTGGTCAGGTTCGCGGACGAGATGGAACAGGTGCACCTGCTTGAACTTGTCTTTGACCTCGTAGCCGACGACATTGTAGAGACCGTCACATCTCATTCCTGCTTGAGGACGATAATCGTTGGGACCTTCGGTGGTGCGATAGAAATTGACGTTCATGAGATATTACCTATCTTCGTGTGACTCGACGCAGCGTCGACGCCGCCGAGTTAAAAAGGACCTCGACGACCGCAAGAACCAGGCAAGGTCATACGACTGATGTTTGCCTTTCCTCTTTCCTGACCGAATGTTTTGATTCGTATCACCGCCAAGATGTGAAGGCAGAGATTGGTCGACGTCGTTGCACTGCAGTATAGATATAGTCCAACAAAGTATTCTTTAGTCGTCTACCAGATTATCAGAGAAGTCTATACGCTAGTATCCAATGGCGAGAGCTCTCTTCTGACGTTTACTAGTCCGCTGAGAATGTGGACAAGACTTAGTGGTTGGTGTTAATGGTCAGGGTCATCGGTATAAGAGCCGATAAAAGCGGGCTCGGTGGAGTGATGCAAACAGTTCAAACCCGAAGCTCCCCGGATGGTATTCCCCCAATGCGACCAACTTTCTCGACTGAAGTAATCTGGACCATACACATCAATCATGACGAGCATCGACGATCTGTTCAAGAAGCCATTTCTCCCCTCAGCCAACGGCAGTACTAAGCGCAAATTCGACGGCCAAGATGCAGAAGCAGCATACAAATCAGCAAAACTAGACCCTAGTGTCGAGGATGCGCCAGAGGATGAGGACGAAGATATGGAGGCTGGACCTGAGATGCCGCCAGATGAGGATGAAGATGAAGAGGGTCGCTTCTTTGGCAGTGGCACAAATCAACACACCAACGCGGCACTGGACTTTGTCGACCGAGCAGACGACGGCGCAGACATCAAAGCGGAAAAGATAGATCAAGCATGGGTGCGCCGGCTGGGCTTGAGCTTCGAGCGGAAGATCAACAAGAATAGCGAGCTACGCGCAAAGTACGAGACCGACCCGTCACGCTTCGTGGCCAGCGAAGCAGACTTGGACGCCGAGATCAAGAGTTTGAGCATTCTCTCCGAACACCCAGAACTATACAAGGACTTTGCAAAGATTGGCTGTGCAGCAAGTCTGGTCTCTCTTCTATCACACGAGAACACAGATATTGCCATTGATGCCATTGAGATCATCTCGGAACTGCTGGACGACGACGTGCAAGCAGAGCAAGAACAATGGGATGCTCTGGTAGCAGCCATGTTAGAAGCTGACCTCATTGACCTCCTCCTCTCCAACCTCGACCGCCTAGACGAAAACCTCGATGCAGATCGTAGCGGTGTCTACCACTCCCTCGCTGTCCTCGAAGCCCTCTCCTCCAACCCCACAACCGCAGACACTATCGCTCAAAACCTCATCCTCACATACCTCCTCACCCGCATCTCAACCTCCGAAAAATCCGTATCTCAGAACAAACAATACGCTGCCGAAGTCCTCCAAGTCCTATCACAAGCCTCGCCATCCATCCGCGATCGCCTAATCTCTCTGGATGCAATAGACAAACTCCTTCAACTCCTTGCCGCATACCGTAAACGCGATCCCCCTCGTGACAGCACAGAACAAGAATACGCAGAAGATCTCTTTGACACATTGACATGTCTGTGTTCTCCCTCCCCAGGCAAAGAAGCCTTCCTAGCTGCAGAAGGCACAGAATTAATGCTTCTCATGCTCCGCGAAGCTAAATTCTCAAAACCTCGCGCTCTGAAGGTGTTGGATCATGCACTTTCCGGCTCTTCAGGCGCACCAGTAGCAGAGAAACTTATCGATGCTGCTGGTCTTAAACCTCTATTTTCAACATTTGCAAAGAAAAACCTAGAAGCGGCGGATACAGAGCATATCATCGGTATATTTTCTGCTCTATTACGTTTACTCCCAGGCGAAAGTTCCCACCGTATCCGTCTGCTTGCAAAATTCGTGGAAAAGGAGTATGAAAAACTGGACAAATTGGTCAAACTACGACATGAATATGCTAGTAAAGCTAGTGTTGAAGATGATATTGATGCAGGAGCTGCGGCGTATTGTCTCAATACTTTGGATGTTGTGTTGACTTGGTTGGCTGCTGAGGATGGGGGTGCAAGGAAGAGAATTGTCGAGGGACTGCAAGACAGAGATGAAGGGCTGGCTACACTCAAAAAGAGCTTACAAGGACAGTTGGAAGAGGTTGACACGGCGGAAGAAGGAAACGTGGCTGAGATGCTTACGGCACTCATTGAGTGCCTGTGAAGAGCCTGCCAAAATTCAACACCAATCATGAGAGCGCATAGTTCTTCGTGCTGGCCGACAAAGTACCTGCGTACATAGCACAGCCGGATGGGAACAATGCAGGTGGCTTGTGTCAAAGAAAGGCCCAAGTCGACCCCGAGTGATCAGGAACCATACATCTCCTCCTTTCGTTCTCAAACCAGTGGAAACGTGTGTTTCTCGACAACACCTAGTATGTGTTTTCGTAGGAAGACCACAAAGCACAAGTAAAACCCCTATCGAATAACTGCTCTCCCCACCTATGTAGACTCAGAATACCTCGTGCACTTCTTCCGTACACTCGCCACCCTCACGCTGACGCCGAGCACGTTGTGACAGTCAGCACGACATCGACCCGGTTCTCGATTACACAGGCAGCGACCTAGTTCGACGGTTGATGTGGCTGACTTGTTGGTAGAGTGTGCGGCAGCAGTGTGGTGGGGATTCCTTGACGAACCTCCTGGTCGTGCTGCGACGGACGGGAGATGAGAAGGGAGAGCTGAAGTGGTGAGAAGCTAAGTTTGAATACTGATTGCCAGAGCTGGGGGGAAGTGCGGAAAGCAAGAGAAGTTGCGACGATGTGGAGCTTTGGAGCATGTGGTTTACAGTGGTGAGGTTGGTGGTAGAGGAGAAAGATTGGATTGCCGAGAAAATGGAGAAAGGTGTTTGGATGTGAATATCGTTGTTGATCATGTTGATATCAATATATGAGATGTTCAGTGCCTTGACCTCCTGTAGCTGTCGTCATGATATCTGTCGCCGCGTCTTCTGTCGTCGCGATCACGGTCACGACGGTCGTCTCGCCTAGAGTCCCTGTCTCTTTCACGCCTAGGACTCCTTTCTCTTTCTCTGTCACCGCGCCTAGGACTTTGTTGTCTCGGTCTCACATCGTCACGGCGTGGTGGATCTCTGTCTCTGTCACGTCTGGGACTGCGTGCTGGACTCTTCTCCCTATCCCGATCATCATTGCCGCCATCTCTGCGCTTACCGTCCTTGTCGAAGACATAATCGTAGCGTTCACCACGGCTGTTGCGTCCACCGTACCTCTCACCTTCTCTGTAGTGTCTCTTTGCTTCCAGTCCAGCGATACCACCAAATCCACCCTTCTTCCTGGCTGTCTTTGAGTTCGTCGTGTCACGCCACGCGTCGGCAAGTCTGCTGACACTTTGAGAGAAATCGACGTGAATCCGGTGGTCGTCGATCAACACACCCTGCATCTTGAAATATGCACGCTCGGTGTCCTCCTTGTTGGCAAACTCGATGAAAGCATACTGTAGACTATCCCCAGTCTTCTTGTCGCGGATGACTTCGCAAGACAGAATCTTGCCGAAGCGGCTGAAGATGAGTTCGAGATCTTCGTCGCGGGTGACGGGATTTAATTTACAAACGAAGAGGACTTGTTCGGGAGGCGTAACGTCAGCGAAGGGTAGATCGCCTATGAGCTCGAGGGTCAGGGCTTGTGCGCGTGCTTCACGCTCGCGGCGCAGCTTTTCGAGCTGTTCCGGGTCGGTGTTCTCGGCGATTTCTTCGTCGTGTGCGATGCGTACGGTGGCTAGTTGGTCTGCAGTCGGCACAGGGCTTTTCGGCGGCTCGATCAGACCTTCTGGGTCATCGTATGGATCATCGAGGACGGCGGTATGTAGGATGCGGATGTCTTTGAGTGGGCGGCCTTTATCGTCAACGAAGGCAGTGTTGATCTTTTCGAGTGCATCGAAGCCTTCTACGACTTCACCAAAGATGGCAGCCTTGCCATCGAGCAGATCTAGATTCTCGCCGAGCGTGATGATGAACTGACTCGCAGCGAAGCGGTCGTCTGGATTGATGGGCGAGGCAGTAGTAGCCATACTGACAGTACCTCTTTCGGTATGTTTCCTCTTGCGACTGAACTCGGGCTTGAAGGTCATGGACTCGGGCTTTGCAGGCTTCTTTGTGACACCATCGGGGAGTGCCCAGATGGACGAACCGCCATCGCTCTCAGCAGCATCGGGGCCAATTGGGTCGCCAGATTGAAAGGAGAAGTTCGGTTGGACGTTGTAGATGGGCGAGTAGTTGTAGTACTTGATCTTGCATAGCTTCAAAAAGCTGCGTCAACGTCTTAGCAATCATTCATCAGTCTGGTGACCATATAGGCATCGGGGAGCAACTCACTTTTCACATGATTTGGGAGCTTCATCGACGTAGAGGTCGATGGTGATGTCGCCAGCCGACGTTTCCAGTAAAACCGACATTTCTTCGTTCTTGTCGCAACGAGGGCCAAAAGTTGAAAGCTCGAGTGACGCGTTGTGACTTGTCAATCGCGCCCCGTCGGCCTTCTCGGCTTCCTCGGCCCGTCACCGCCGACTCGTTCCGAACTCGTTGGAGACCATCTGCATCGACCAAATGCTTGCCCTACTGTAGTGACTACTCCTTATTGTATTGCAAAAGGCAGGCTTTCTAGGATCGTCTCAAGAAAGTCACATCGTTGAAGTCTTTGTCGAATCGATATTCGCTTCTTGTGAGCTGTTTCTCTCTACATCCGAGTCGGTAAGCTCAGTTGAGGGATGCTCAACACGTTCCTAATGCATGCCTATCTAGATCAGAAGCAAACCTCCTAACCTGCTGTTGTAGCACCTGCACACTTCCATCCAGTCAGACTCAACTTTGCATCTTCGGACCTGCACAAGCGCCTCTGTCTGCCGTCTGCTCATGTCGTGTCCCTGAAAGATACGAGTCGGCCCGCTCCTTTGACAGACGGCCAGAAGCCCCCTGCAAATACCCTGTCCCACTGCAGCTCTGATAAAATCTCCCGCCATCAAAATATCCTCTTTGCTTCCAATGATCTTTCAAAGATCACATCACCTGCCTTATGCTGCATACTCTTGTATCAAGGCATGACCGTACGAGCGTTTGCATGAGCTCAACCATATATTACTCTGATCCACTTGCTTCACGCCTGTTTCAAGCACGCTCATCAGCTCTGCCTCTGTGGTTTGCTCTCTCTTCTGTACTCATCAAGCAACTGACATCAACTGCAACTCATTATTGATGCTCTGTGTGTTCAAGATATCCTCAATCCGGGTTGATACCCAAGTGTGGTAGTTAGAATGGCTAGCTAGACGGCTCGTTCTGGCAGCACTCAATCGACGTCGTCACATATGCACTGCCTTCAGCCTCAAGCTGCAACCACTCGTTCATGCATAGCTCGCTTTCAATCCTTGCCTGGTCAAGATATGGTCCGCTCATGCGTCTTGCTCGACATTGCCAATCGGCATCTTACTGCTGCACAACTTATCACCCGTCCTGGCCAGGCTATTAATCTTCGATCCCCTGAAAGTACGACATATCTTCCCGTTACGCCATCGACTGGAGTTGACTTTCTCGTAAAATCAACTTGTTTATGCCTCCAAAGTCATGTCTCTACCCGTAAGCTTTTTGCTTCACCGCAGAGCTGGCGTTTACTTGCTGGACATCGTTGACCTCACTCGATACTGTAGTTCTTTCGCCTTGGAGTTCGCTCGAGCGCTTACGACCTACGACCAGCATAGTCAAGGCTGAGAACATGTCACATGCACATGCATGCACTTTTTTACGAGGCAATACTGGTCGACAGCTCTGTGCGTTTAGACCTCGTTCTTCTGGCTGACTACTGCACAATAAGTAGCCTGGCCTCTCTCGCGTTGTACCACTAGGTCTTATCGTTTTACATCTCGCGGTATGTTGTCTTGTGCCCCGCTTGCGCTTGCAGATGTGGCAACTCAACAGGTTTTACTTCACTCTTGTTTGATCAACTCAAACGGATACAGCGCACGTTCTGCCCACTCATTCCGGATCTCCCCCGCCTGTCAGAAGCAAGAAATCCGGGGACGTGCTCTTTGGTGTCTTTCCTCCAGTCATCACACGGACCATTGCGTTGCCCTGCATCCAAGTACGTGCTACCGCCGAAGACGAGATGGCCTCATGCGATACCAGATCCAACAACTTCCAAAGCTCTGATGTAACCGCTGGTGGACACCCAGAAACCTGGTCCAGACGGAGCTCAATATCAGGGTGAAGCTTCTCTGGCCTGCGAGTGATTGGGCTAGATCTCTGAGTGATCACACTCCCTTTTAATGGTGACCCAAGACAGCAGCTCTTAGCGGTAGAATAAGAGCGTGTCGCCTGCTACCAAAAGATATACTGGCTCTGGTGCTTTCGGTTTCGCTCCATCTTCTGTGCTTTTGCTCGACTGTTTTATCTGACAAATCTTTGCTTCTTGATTGTCATTTGCTTAATCTTTGCATGCTGCCTGGTAAAGCACACAAACATGGCTCAAATTTACCAAAAGACGCATCACGACTATGACAGCATGCAGCGAGCAGAACGACGACCTTCGCGTGGTCTGCATACCGTGGATCGCGGTGTTCCATATGTAGCCTACTCAACCAGACCGGATCCTCGGAACGACTCGAGGACTTATGTGCTGCCAACTCCCATCCATGATCTAGGAGAGGACAGTGATCAAGGGTCTGCCAGGAAACGCACCTCCATGGCTGTGAGTCAATTCCCCGCTACGCGAGTTGACCAAGGATTGATGATTGCAGTGTTCGCGATGCAGAAGGAGAAAGATCAAGTGTAGTGGGGGATCACCTTGCCAGGCTTGTCGAAGCGCTGGAGTTGACGCTTCAACCTGCTTGTACGCCAGAGTGCGTTGCGTCTGACTTCTCCAAGTAGTGTCATGCTGACTATATGTCTGTAGGTCGGTACGAGCCAGACCTTCGACCTCGATACCTCAGTGCGAGGACCATCTCCCATGACTCCGATCTCATCTTACAGCCCTGTGTCGCCTAACAGTAACGGTTATCCTGCGTATCCAACGGACGGCAGATCCACCTCGGTTCCTGTGTATAGCAGGTCTGGGTATCCTCAAACAACCCTCCCTGCTTACAGCTACGACATCGATACTCCTACGTACGCAGTCAGCGATGACTCAAGATCTTGGACAACTGAGGGTCGTTCCAGCACAGCAGTCAGCTACTTCCAGCAAGAGAGTCCCGTATCATACGAGTACTCTGCACCAATCTCCAGATTATCCAGTGATTCGAACGAACCTCTGTCTCCTCTGAACATGAGCAACTTGCAACCTTCGCTTCCTCTTCCTTTTGAGCGCCGTCTGCCAGCTCCCAACTTTGTCGGTACACCCATCACTTCTGACAATGATATCCGCAGCCCTATCAGTGCTCGTCTCGCGAGTTTGAGCATTAGCGGTCCTTACAGCCGGAGTAACAGCGCCTCTTGGGGTGTGGACGGTATCGAACGCCGCCAGCCATCGATCCACGACCTTGCTGAGGCCAGCATGATGCTACCACCAGTCACGCGAGGTCTGAGCGGGACAACAGCAACTTTACCGGCTCTCAACCACGGAAGTGTTCCCATGACTACTGACATGTTTGTGTCGTCTCGAAGTGACGGCCTTGCCATGCAAGCTTCAACTGGTGCTGTCCCACCTACATACTACACTGCGATCACCTCGACCCTTCCATCCTTGACCACAGGAATGTTGCCTCCAACAAACTACGCTCGTTACACAGCCATCAACAGCAGCAACTCTTCTCTGCCGGTCATCAACACAGGGGATCGTACAGACCAAACTTCTTACTACGGCTGGACTCCTACAAACGCCAGCAGCACTGAGGTTCTGCCGGTCATCAACACGGTCGAAGTCACCCCTCAGTCCAGTGCCGCAGCCGAACGCAGGTACAGTGCCACGGAACTCTCGACAGACTATCCACCCCTACATCATCCACGACCCAAGATAGTGCCATCCACTCCTCACGCCACCATATTGGAGAAGCACGACCGAGTGCAGCAGAAGGACGCAAAGAGCCAAAGGCCTTCGTCTGCATCCAGCCAAAACAAGTCTTCGTCTGGATCCTCGAGCGCAAGCTCAACGAAGAAGTCTGGACATCGTCCCAGCAAGGGCAGTCTTTGAGGGTCATTTAATCTGTTGATCTTTCATCTTCCCTTCCCTTCATCCACTTTCTTTTGTCTCTGTTTACTGGGTCTCAGGAGTTCAAACAAGCGAGGCGTAATCTGCGGTGTCCATTGGACGCTATCTCTTGTCTCAAGTCCCCTTTTCGTTTCCTTTCTCAAGGCTTAGATATTCTATACAGTTGGGCGTTCAAATCAGGTTCAATGACGGAAAACCGAGGGACAGGCGAGACAGCAAGGGCCTAGGACACTGATGCAGACATGATGAAGCAAATGATAACATGGTCAAGACAAAGCAAAAAGCAATGAGAGTTGCAACGAGGGTGGACGATTTGAATGAGTAGTTTATTTAATCATAATCATCGATAAAAACAACTACCTGTACGAAGTTATGCAATATAATACTTGGCACTTCATAACGGCAGTATCGTGGTTCCAACAGCCAACTGCACGCCGATGACACAATCACTACACCAAGCATTCAGATCGGAAAGTACAGGGTAGCGGGACAGAGCGTGTTCAATAGTGTGGATAACATGTAGATCAAGCATTGGAATAGTCAAGGACGGTTTCAGCAGCTTTTTGGCCGTTTGCTGCAAGGTCGGTAAGAACCATCTCGATCAGTCTGATGTTAGTGGATACACAAGGGATACGACAGGTTCCAGATTCTGCTTTCAGAAAGTGACAAGTGTCGAAGCACATGACAAACAGATTGCAGCAAGGAGAAAAAGAGTGCAAAGATGACATGTAACTGCATGTCTAGTCGTAGCGACTGCCTGGATGTAAGCAGATGGAAAGGGCTTGGCGCAAAGTGGGCGACCATACCCGATTCGGAGTTGATTGGAATTCGCGGCAGGTGACGGAGGATTTTCAGTTTCACGGATGCAGCAATTTAGAAGCAAGGGCAGACCTGGGCAAATAAGAGCTGGCCAAGGAAAGAGAGTCAAAGGAGGGATTGTGTGCGGATGAATCAGAAGCTGAAAGGCAGCAAGGAATAAGCAAAAAGCCGGGAATTGTCAGCCAACAGGCGATGGGTTCTGAATGTTTGGGTGGGCTTTTTGTGGTGGACGAAGCCAATCGGCATGCTGCAGTAGTTGATCAAGGAGTTGTGAAAGCTGCTGGACGGCCGTCGTGTCGACATGCTCTATTTGCAGAGAGATCAGACGCCCGACTATTAACTTCCATCACAAACTTGATCTTACCTTTCTGACAACATCTTGACTTTCTCACTCGACTTGCCCTTCAACTTCTCCATTACGCACCCAATACACAACGCACTCGCAGCGAGCTCACCCCTCTTCTGGTCACGATGAAGGCAGCTCCTCTGCTCGTGTCCTGGCACAACGATAATACGCCCATCTACTCTGCCCACTTTGAACCTCATGGCAAAGGCCGGCTGGCCACGGCAGGAGGTGACAACAACGTCAGAGTATGTGAATATACTGGCACCCATGAACAACAAACAGTACTGACAGTCGGCAGCTCTGGAAAATCGATGGAAGCGGAGAAGACAGAAGCGTGACATACTTGTCGACGCTCGCCAAACACACCCAAGCCGTCAACGTAGTACGATGGTGTCCCAAAGGCATGTGTCTGCCTTGCCTACTAATCCTTTTAAACACCTTCTGACGATTGACCAGGTGAAATGCTCGCGTCGGCCGGAGACGACGGAAACATTCTGCTCTGGGTGCCCGCCGAAAACGCTGCCCTCCACGCCACAAACTACGGGGAAGATGGACTAGAAGACAAAGAGACATGGCGAATCAAGACCATGTGTCGCTCGACGGGATCGGAAATATATGATCTGGCCTGGTCCCCGGACGGCG
>SWBH01000460.1:0-11851 GCA_024195465.1 Aureobasidium sp. EXF-8845 | reverse complement strand
GGAAGCCATGAGGCAGCTCTGGACGAATGCGACGCTAGACTCAACGCTTGCGCAGCCTGTCAGCACCTTTCAGGATGCACAGAAAGCATTAGTTGATATTCAGCGGGCAAGAACATTAGCAGGGCACATCGATGTGGCAATCAAGGATCACAACATCGTGCAGGCCGAAATGAATGCTCATATCGATAGTCTCAGACGAGTGGTTGCCGATCTCGACTCCTCCAAAAGGTCGTTACAGGAAGCCAAGGTGCAGGCTGAGGCTAGTATAAATTCCTCTAGGGAAAGAGTCGATGCCTTCATCGGCGATCAGGCCAACTGTGGTCGAAACCGTTGATCGAGGGGAACATGAGCATGCGTTCAAGCGATGTCACGATTGCATTCGGTAATTTGTATCCGACCGCTGGTCACTACCTGGGGTCTGTAAATCAACGCTGAGGGCAGCTATAAATAGCAATTGTGTAGTGAGTATTTCCACGCCTGCTTTAACTTTCCAGGCAGCTGTTCACGAGATGGTTCACCAGATAGTTCTAGACATGAACCCCTCAATCCCAATTTTCCGTTGTGGCAGCCTAGGCATGATTCCATTGTGGGCTTCGAGACCACGTCAATTATTCCCGTAATTTTATTTCTGCTTTCTTCGGCTCGCTGATTACACATGAAGGTGCTATCTCGCAAACTTCTGGACCCATTCGTGGTTGTTCGTACCATCCGACGCTTATCAATAGGCCAACAAAACAGTATATCTCTCTCTCAGACCACTACAACTGGATTGTATCAGTGAGTGTTGTTGTGCAAGCCGCCCGATTCCCGAAGCAGTAAGTGCTCCCTGTATGGATCGAAGGTAGGGCTTGTACTCAGCTGTCCTGCAAGCCTCAGCCATGGTGTGAGATATATTGCGTGTCAGGGTCTGGGTCAGCATGATCAGACAATACGTGGCCTGCAGCTAGCATCTTGTATCAGCAAGCGAGAGTACGATCGCATAAATGCTGAGCAAAGTAGAATTACGTCGAGGATCGCCTCGGTGCCCCGTAGACATCCTCGGTAATAGATTACGGGTAGGTAATGTGCAACCAGAAGACTGTTTTGTCCACCCTACCTCTCCTCATGGTTGGACCCTAACTCTTGTCAGCAAATTAGAGACCAGGATCGTTCTTGCGGATACAGACCCATTTGTATAAGGGAGTGTTGCAGGTACAGATGAGAGCATTGTTTCTCTGGTGTGTCGATCCTGCTGAGACTTATTCGTGGCGTACAGCCACGTTGGTGAGTACGCAGAGAAATTAGCCACGTGAGCGCAGAGATCGTTTGTCTCCTGCCTCCACAGTCCAGACACGAGTGAGCGAAACAGTCAAGCGATGGGCGAAGGATTCGAATGTCTTCATGAGTTCGATCGCAAGTACTATATATAGTTGCTTCCTGTGATCGCTCAATTTCGAGACAAATTACCATCGCTTCCAGGTCGGCGGCCCATTTTGATGTACTCTGAATTCCAAAATCTTGCTCCTGCTAAATGGCCACGACACAATCCCACTATGTTCCCCTAGGATTGTGGAAATGGACTGGCAGATGTAATGGCAGAAATCTTTAGCCGCCGAAACCATAGAGGATGCCTTCAAAGTAAGATCAGTCACTGTATGAGGAGTGGAAGGACGATGATATAACTCACGGCCCTGACGTTTGAGAGCGTGGACAATATCCAGTGAAGTGACGGTCTTTCGTTGGGCGTGCTCGGTGTAGGCGACAGCGTCACGGATGACTTGTTCGAGGAAGGACCTAAGCACACTACGTGTCTCATCGTAGATTGTGGCAGATATACGCTTGACTCCACCACGGCGAGCAAGACGGCGAATAGAGGGCTTTGTGATCCCTTCAATATTGTCGCGGGCGACCTTGAGGTGACGTCGGGCACCCGGTTTCCCGAGACCTTTGCCGCTTTTCCCATGTTCCTTGTAGGCAAACCGTTTAGATAAAGTTCGTTGGCCATCATGGCCTTTGATTTCCAACTGGCCAGACTCAGCTGTTGGAGCATGAAACATCAGTACGACTCGTAGGAAATCAAATAATGCAGGAGATATGATCAGAGTGCGACAGGGTAGAAGATATGTTGCTGGCGAAGCTAGAAGATGGATCTTCAAAGATGGAACAGGTAGATTGCGTCACGGGTGGGAAGGCCACAGTCAACTTACTGCGCGATGCGAATCTAGTCATCTTGCCAAGGAGACTTGAATTATTTATCAAGTGGTAAAGTTCTAGAGATGTGGAAAGAGTGCTGTTCAGTAAAGTGACAACTAGCTGTGAAAGTCTGAACAGCGTGGGGAATAGGAAAGAATATGATAGGAGTCCCGGAGGACCAAGCTTAACAGCACGAGAGCACAAGTTATACGACTGATGAGAGAGCCCATGACCATAAAATCGTTTATCAAGTAAGCGAAGTCCTGCCCTTTTGGAGAAATTGCTGAACATCTAGCTGCTTACGCTCATATTTTTGCTGAGTGGGGTCTCTTCCAAGAGGTGGCCGTGTAATACTGCCGAAATATTCCGATGATTGGTCAGGCTATCAAGAGACATCTCCGATCGAGACGATCGAAGGCATCACGTCTTTCCTCTGGAAGAAGGTCATTCCAGTCCACTAAAAACCTAGAATTTTGAGGACCGATGAGGCGTAACGAGCCCTACAACTTGCGAACCTTGAACTTGATCCACTCTTAGGCAGCTCGCACTTCCTATCTCGCCTTGACAAGTATAGTCTTCTATGTAGCTGGGTATCTTACATCCTAGATCTAGGGCTATTGATTGTAGGGGGCGGATCAAGTGGAATGGCGATATGTGTATGTTCTGTACAAATTTTCCCGAAGAGCTGACAGTGAAGCTGTCATGATAACGAGGTCAATGACGATGAAGATGATGATGAAGATGATGGCGACAATAATGATAATGATGAGTGTAGATGGAAGTCCGGATGCCAGCAAGCAATCGCCTTATTAGAGGATTGATCCCGAGGCTACCAGCGAGAAGCTGCGGAGATGCCAGGTGAGTGACTTGTCCTGGGAAGGGTGCGGACGATGAGGGGTCTAGGTGCGGAGTTGGAAAGAAGTGATTGACCGAAAAGTATTGTAAGGCAGGCGGTGACAATCAAGAAAGTAGCGTGCTATTTTTAGTTCGAGTAGCCCCGGTGAATTTATCAATGGCAAATTGTAATGGGTGATACCTTGTACGGGCTTAGAGACTAGACTGGGTCCTAATCCTGCACTGTCGGCACAAGAATGGTGGAGGCGGTCTACTCATCAAGCGTGCGTGTGCATGGTAAGGATATGCTCGGGAGATTCTGTTCGATGAACCAGATGAGGTGTACCGTCAGCCGAGGAAACATCACTTGCACTCTCCAAAGCAGCATGTTCAGCTCTGCGTAGCCATAGGAAGGGTACAAGGCGTGGACGAGACTTTCAGGGTTCTATGCTTTCAGATGGTCCCACCAGCCCAGAGAATGGGTTGGAGGAGTTTGGCCGACATGAACAAGGCATCGCTACTGAGTGAACAGGCGCAGCTTCCGCTAAGCAACGCGAAGGAAGAGTGAGAGTGCAAAACCTTGATGATTGTGCGCGCGAGTCCGACACACAGCGGCACCATCACCGGCTGATCTTTTCCCGCAACGAGCTGATTGAGTTGTTGTTTCCAGCCTGGATAGCGTATACGACCGATGGCTAAGGAATCGTGCTAACACCGCACGATAGAACGCTCTCCATCTCGAAGCTCCGTGTATTCCCTCTTTTCCTTCGATTCACTTCTTGCCTTAGCAGGTGAGTGTGCCGAATGATCAAAAACAAATGACAACGTGTCGGGAGACCCAAGGCGCTTGAACGATCTCATGCTGTCCTTTCGTTTGATATTCCACAACTATAAGTAAGCAGATATTCGCCCAACAATAGGCTCCAATAGAATAACTCTCAATCATCTTAAAACTCTACCTATCTCTCTAAACACGGCTGGCAATCTTGGTTGTGATCTTCGTTTGTTCAACTTCACACCGGTCGTCCACTTGTTAATGATGAGCTCCAACAATCCACATGTCTGACATCGAAAAGCTCCTCTGGCACCAGCCAATCGCCATCAGATTGACTCCCGCGACGGAACTTGGCATGATGGTCCACCTTGCGCAGAGCGTAGTGGATTTGCCCAGCCTTTGAGGTAGTGATGACGCTTCTATCCAGTCAGAGATAGGAGGAAAAATCATGACGACGAACCAAATATTACTAAACAAGAGCCATTGATCATGTTGCAGTAAACATGGTTTTACGCACATCACACTGTACCTCATCCATAAGTTCAAGGGTCGATCGCATAAATATTCATCGAACTCCTGCCTTAAGATCGGTCTCATCTGCACAACTCCGATTCACGGATGCAGCAGATCAGGGTGTAATACACCACTTGCAAGTTTGGAAGACACATACTACAAACATACAGGAAATGGATGATACATAAAAAAATCTGCTAATCTTGACGCAACAATCAGCCATAAGAAGTTGGTCTTGTATCGAAGCCATCGTTCTGATACATTGCGAACAGCTTGACCATAAAGCACTGCTTGCGGATCGTATCTATATTGTTGGAAAGAATATTCGCACTGTTGGATCCCCTTGTTCTCGTGTCTCTAACCTCTCTCAGAAGGTCCGATCTCAACCAACAGACTGTGAAGCTGCCACCCATGGTTGGGCAACCTGAAAGTCGTCTATAGACGGGTGTGCACAAGCGGATATATGGATTCCAACTCAAATATGCTGTTTATGGTTTCGAGACTATCGCCACAACCCTGTAAAACATGTTGAACGATGATTTTAAGCAGCTCGAGTTTGAGGCCGTTGATGTCAGTCCTCGACTTTTCTCTGATCAGCCCATAAGACATCCACTTCGGATTCCAGTACAGGGGTTGGAGATTGACGACCTCTGCTTCAATTTCCTGTCTGTGGAGCGATCTTTCAGTATCATAAATTGTGTTGATTATCTGTGTGTATCTGGATGCTGATCCTCCCCCGCTTTCCAACATCGCAGTGGAGATGTAGTGCCCAACGATTGAGAGATCTTCGAAATTTGACACGAAAGATTTTTCACGCGCCGCATGAGAGTACTGAGTGTTGTGCAATCCGAATTCTGAGATCTGGTAACGGGGATAGTTCGAATGGGACACAAGATCTCGGTAAGCTCTGATAGCTACTTGTCTAGCCTCTTCAGCCTTCGTGAACAGTAAGAGAAGCTGCTTGTCTGGTGATTTGGCGTCAGGCATCTCTGGTTTGTATCGTGTGAATCCTTCGGGAGAATGTCTGTGTAGTGGCTCGCAGAGCGCACTTAGAGTATTATTGCTCGTTGTTGTGCACGAGTGTAGTTGTCTGATGTCAGACAAATGTTTCTGGATCCATCTGCCAAACAAATCCTTTGCAATGTTATACGCTGGAGGAGAAGAATGGTCGAAGAAATTATCCTGGATATAGCCGATCGTAGCGCCGATGATACTCAAGTTCTCTCCCAGCACACAGGCCGGACCCTGGTGGGTAGTCTGACTGAACACTGCATAGTCAGTATCTGAACCATAATCAGACACGCAGCTCGAAGTTGCTTCTTCTTCGATAGGACTCATGATATTGGGTTCCGGAGAACGATATTGTATATAAGCTTGGAGTGCTTGGAGAGCTAGGTATTTATGTTCTGTGATGAGTATTCAACTTTACACATAGACCTCGGCCATCTTCAAACATTATGTAAGTACATGAGTGTACCTCTTTCGACGTGGAATTGGCTCTGGCTTACGGAGTCATCCGTGCATGTTGTGATCACACGACATGATGTGGTACAGATACTTTGGTGGGCTTGTAGCTATTGCATATACGAAGACACTTGCTTCCATAAGCTTCTGATGAGAGTCCGCATTGTTCATCAGCGACATGTACGCGTGGATACTCATCTTCATCAAAGGACCCGTACGATCACGTGATGAAACTTGAGCACAGAGACGCACAGTCGATGGCTAAATATGATCTTCCAACTGAAATCCTTTTTGTCTGTCACCACATCTCAAATCTTGCTGTGCAAGGCGCAAGTAGTCGTCCGGGGGAGACTACTATGTACGTCAAGCTGGATTGGAGGATCCCTTTGTTCGATCTATAGGCTCTCGATGCGCAGATCTTATGGATAGCTCAAGAACTCCCTTGAAGGATTTTGAACGTATATAGTGTGTGCGAGACTCATGCGTGCTAGGAAGGTTCACTTTTCTGATTCTGAGAGGTGTAGGAGGCAAAGGCTTCTCTAGATCTGGAGCTGAACGTAGCGAAGATTTCTTCGAATGCAGAAGATATATCTCAGCCATAGTGTCCGAGATGATATGACAAGACATCGTGATAGGGTGGGGAATGCTGCAGAAAGTGCTTGAAAAGGAGCAGATATTGACCTGCCTTATCAAGTTTCACTCTTAAGTTATCGTGAGTCTAAAGTATAACAATCTTACTCATGGGCTCGAATAGTACGAACACGATTTTAGATGGCTGGATGGTATGATGATATTCACAGAAGAAATTCTTGTAGGTCTAGTAAGCCAAAGTGAAAACAATCACTTCCACTAAATTTTCAGAATGGAGACAAGTTCTGTGCCATAAGATTGCATGGTGATACGATGGAGACAGGGACATCGTGACTATGAGTAACATACAAGTAATCCGGACTGCGACAAGCGGCAGCATGCGGTAATTTCCATCTGCTAAGATTCTCTTAGTACTGACCTGAGTCTAGTTCCACCATAGATTCCATGTACCTGACCTTTGACGATGGGTCTGACATCTATCTAAGCTTGGAATAGGTCTGATGAGATGCTCGACTGCTGCGTCGTAGCGTTAGCGAGGTGGTCCTTCAATACAAAGAAGCACGATTTCACGCGATTCCTGAACAATCTATCACTGCCTCTCGTGATCTTATGAACTAAGTTAATTGATCATGCGGCCGTCGATAGCGTTATCGTGACTAGAGCTATTGACTAGATAGTATTGAGTGTGTAAGCAGACCTGTGATCGATTGTAAAACGACTGTATCTCGCATCATTGTCTGCAACTTCTCGTAGGCTGGCAGAATCTACCATCAGCACTAGCGCGTGCCACACGAAGCTGAGCTTGGAGGTTGATTAACTATGTATTAAAGTGCTAGGTGTCGACCTCATCTCAGAAGTGGTGTTAGGGTGCTTTAGTCTCTCGTGGATCATTACGGCTTGTGTGAGAAGATTGTGAAGACATGAAGACGTGAAAGACTATAAAGCACTCGCCTCGACGTTCACATCACTTCATGTGGAGTAGATATATAATGAAGATAGCATTTGAGGAACACAACGTACGATCTAACCTGCAAACGACCACAAACAACATCACACGGCGTCCTGCCACCCCCTTCCCTTCTCCTTCTCTCGAAGGTCAATGCCGAGTTCAGAAGTTCCTTGATAATCGAGAATTGCACCCAAACAATCAGAAACAAGACAAAGCTGAGTCAACGGAACATGTAAAGCTAACGCGCAGCGAAAACTCTGATCTCAGTAAAAGCAGGACGAACGTGGTATCCCCACCAAAGATTTAGACTAACTCCATATCATCCAATGCTGAAGTCACTTGGCAAAGGGCGGGTCAGGAAGATATTGCGATATCTTCAGTTGCAATCGAAGATGGATCATTGCTAAATAATTGTTTCCTGAGATCATTATCTGATTGCTGGGCAGGAGAGATGAGACTGTCAAACAATGCTCAAGTTCCTTCTAATCTCGAGCGCAAGGCTAGCCAGTAAACTATAAACTGTCCTATTTCTTCCAAACACGTTTTGACCATAGCTTCATTGAATCTTCGGATTGGTCATAATTCACTCCGACTACTGTAGCTGAATGTCCTGCCCGGGTGCCAGATCACGGGAAGAAGCAATCGTTAGGGGATGTTTCTCAAGGCTACCGCTTTGCTGATCGACTTTGGAAACGCGGCCATGATCTCCTATGGTGAGTGTACATAGTCAGTAGAGGTCTGGTCTTGTAAACCTCTGGTTCATACGCTGGGGAAGAATTGTAGACTTAAGCACTATAGAATGCATTACAGTAGAAGCAAATTACAGTCTGCGCGTCGTGGTGCGTGGCTGCTGTTGCGCCGAGACGCTATTCCCGAATAGGAAGCAACTTCGGTGCCCTAATCTATGGCGGCGGCGGGAACTCGCCTCTGGCTGATGTCGTGAGACAGTCTGTATTGATCACAGCTGTATATGTGCTTGATAGTTTAGACGTAAGACTTGGCCCGACGCGCATCGAAAATTACACAGAGGCCCAAGTTTACCAGTTAGGAATATGGGTAGGATCGCACGTCCCAGGCTTATGAAGACGAGATATGATCAACACCATACACGAGCATCTCAAATTCAAGTGTCTCTGAGACCTTGAGTGACTCAGAAGAATCAGTCCCCGTCTGCTACATGAGAACGCTGCCTTGTACCCACCCAAAGAAATCATGAACAACTGCGTCCCATACAATTCTGGTCCCTCCCAATGGCGCCTTCATCCTCTGCAACCCTCTTGCCCTCAACCCTCAATTTATAACCATGTCAATCCGGGATACATCTCGCATCAGCCAATTTCTATGGTCCAACCACAGCCTGGGCCAGTCTTGCTCGATCGGTCGCTCAACTACCCTCACCCTATGAAAAGACATGTACGTCACCGTGTCGCAGATCTAGAACGCCCTAAGAATGCTTCGATCAAGGAATCGGGGACGGAAGGAAGAGCAAGGGAGGAGGTTCCACACAACGCTAGAGGACTGGAAGTGCAACTTAAAGATGCTGCACATCAACTCCATGAGATGAAAAGTATGATTGCGCGGCTACCAGACTTTCTGGAGGCCCGGAACGACTTACAAGATCGAACTCAAAATTCACTAGATCGTATTCTGGATTTGCTAGGCGAGATGGGGGTGGAACAAGACCGATCCCGGACTGCTCAAGATGAGACATATTCACGAATCGCTCGTATAGAAGGGATGGTGGAGAACATGGATATGCGGTTACAAAAGATCCTCAAGCTACCTGCTTCGCAGAGCCACGTCCCTAAGACCATAGGCCCTGACCTGAGTATCGAGGAAAGTCCCTCAGAACGGAAAGTGAGCGGTCGAAGATCGTCGACTATGATTCAGAAACGAAAATTGGTCCCGGACAAAATCATACCAGAGGACAAACAGACGGCTGCTAGAGCTTGTCGACGGTCGTCAAGGCTGGCAAGTGGAGCATCAAAACGTCCGCTCGAAACACGACGTCTCGAGAATCGCTCGCAAGGGGCGGTGGATACATCCTCATAGTCACCCTCCACTATACATATCGTACTTGACTATACTGTCTGATATTAGTCAACGCGACGTATGAAGATCGTGTTTGCAAAGAAACCAACACTGGTAGAACAAGATGGGCTCAGCTCACTTGAGGCTAGAAAGATGTCTTGATATTGTCCTACCTAGGTAGCAATCCTTGAAAGCGAATTGTGAGTCAGCAAGGGATGTATACTGGTAGCCTTTCCGCTTGTATACTACATCGGGACACATCGGGGACCACGTCAAATGTGTGAAGACAATAGTCAGGATAACATGTTAGATTTCGTGATGCTTATTCTGAGTACCTTCGATAAGCACATCAAGATCGATCCATCGCGAAGCGTGATCATCAGAAGCTGCGTTGGAAAACTTCCTAAGTCTTCCTCACCCGAGATGTATCTACATCATGAGGTTCATTGTAGGAACCGACTCCAGGTAGCGCGACAAGACTCTATATACTTCCTCATCGTTTCGTCATATCGCTTCATCATAAGGCGAAAGAAGCCTAGCTGGTTCCAGGAAACCCAAGATGGTGCAGGATCATCTTCATGGCGTTCCTTGTAGGACCTTGCCTGAGTACTGTACATCGTAAACATTGTTTGGAGCATTATTGTAGATCTTGTTCCAGAGCGCCCGACTCAAGTCCACTGTTGCTCCGTTTACCAGAATTTGATCTGTACTTGGATCATTTAGCTGTCCGCCCACCCCAATGCAGCTTGCACAACGGTCTAATACCAGTGCGGTCTCACTCGCACCTGTCAGTGGATTAGTGAACCTCACATTCTCTCCGCAATTTACTGGTGCAGGCTGAGACTGCTTCTCATCTTCTAATGTACTGTCATATCGCGTGTAGAAAGCTACGTAGTATCCATCAGAGGGGTACTCCAAACCATCGCACCTGAATGTTGAGCTTCGGTCGGCGTCGTATACCGAAGCCATTTTCCCGTTCAGTTTATACGAACGAATGCCGTAGGAATCTTGTGATGGCTTCCAAGCTTGCGGTATCGATACTAGCACTGTCTGGGTCGATGAAATCTGACTTGTAAGATCTTGGCAAGCACCGGATGTGCACGATGTTGAGTCCAGGTTCTCGCCGGCCATGGAAGATGTGGCTGTTGCAATGAATCGGTCGCTACCGCCAGTAGAGCTCGTCCACTGAGTCGATTGTTGTTGTACCGTTGGAGGAACGAGAAGACCGGAAACGCACATGTAGCCATTCGATGGCATAGTATGCCAGTTCTGTGAGGCACAGAGCAGATATATATCATCACTTTCTGTTTTCTCACAGAGTTCTTCTGCACAAGTATCTTGCGCCACTATGGTAATAGCGCGAGACAACAAGACGAATCCCAGACTGAGTGTTTTCGTGCGAAATGTTTGTTTCATAATATCCCTGACCGCACCAAAAGCTCTCAACCATCCTGCTGTCCAGGTGGCCACAGATAATTATACATCGGAGAACTCTCGACATTTTCTGAATACACTATGTGTATTTGACGTGATGTGTAGACCCTGTTCAAACTATAAGCCTTCTGCACTTCAAACGATGTGATCCGTCTTGCTAGCACTAAATACGGCACCGGACATAGATGCACTAATCTGGACAAAAGGTTCGGCACATTGTATGAGTATTGTAATGGATTTTCTCGTGGTCCTGAATGATTGCATATCGTTCGGGACTCCTCGGGATGTATAAGCCGGCTAGGTCCTCCAGTCGCGTGTACGAGAGCCGTGAAGATTGCGCGCACTCACCAGGCATAATTCATCAAACCCCATACGGATCAACCATAGAGATTAAGGTGTAGTCTCCCAGCTTGTCCGTCTGGGATTGAACCTCGCACGTTCATGTAGAAACAGTATTTGCAGAAGGATTCTGCAGAACTACAGACGCGTACGCAGGTGTCTTACGGTCGGTCCTCTTCTAGGTGATCAGTTGGAATCATTCTGATTGTATCGATCACGTGGAAAGTTTGTGCGAGAATGATAGAGACGACTATGCAATTATATCTAAGAACGCCTCCATGAGGACTGATCGTGTTATGGTTTTCCTGCAGGATACCTGAGCATATCTTGGAATCGAATCCATGAGTTTCAAAGGCGAAGCTTGGAGCCCAAGGATGTGGTATCGTGCACGCTGATTGGCCACCGCATATCGTAAGGACTTCATCAACCAACGGCCATATCCCATCCGTGACAAAATCCGACACTTCGTTATCTTGATGATCATCAATGGATGATTCATCGTACTCCATGGGCCACTGACAGTGCTAGATATCTATAGAGATGGATGGCAAGCCTACGTCACCCTTGTGCCTACGAACCTTTACATGCATCCTTCCAATGCTCACAACACCTGTTCTCGCAATCGCACCAAATTTGACAGGATTATTCAAAGGCTCCCAATCATACTCAGTCATCTATCAAGAATGTAAGCAAATCTGAGAGCGAGAATGTGGGCTTATCGAATCAAAACTACCTTTGACAGAGCGACG
>SWBH01000459.1:0-11876 GCA_024195465.1 Aureobasidium sp. EXF-8845 | reverse complement strand
CAGTAGTGGCCGCCTTCTGATCTGCTTCAGCCTTGACAGCCTGGTCAGCGTCTGCGTGGTCAGCGTTCCACGACTCCGAGTAGAGCATGTTCTGCAGTGTAAACCTGCCATCCCTGTGAACGATGAGGTATTGATTCTTGTTGATAATGTTCCAGTCCTCTTCTATGTATGCGCTGGGCTCGCTTGCAACAATGACATGTTTTCCGTGCTCTTTCTCGTCCTTTTTCTGACCCTCGTCAGATCTCTTATCTCCGTCGGGATGGTCAGGGTATTTGCGGTTCAACGTAGTGCCGGCTCTGGTGGAGAAGTACAAGCTTGGAGGTTGCTCTTCCTTGTGGTTTCGGAAGCGACATGCGACCATCTGTGTACCATCTGTGGCTGCCAGGTTCAAGCTGTTGGGTCTTCTCTTGGGTCCAAGTATTTCCTTCTGCAGATTACAAACAGTCTTGACGGCTGCGTGGAGTGCATTTGCCATGGCGTGGACGGAGTAGTTTTCGTCCCAGGTGTCTGCCCCTTTGCCCGAGGACAAGAAGTGCATAAACAGAGCAGCCATGTGCTCGCTGTCGGTGCTGCCCTGGATGTTGGCATATGTGTCTTGATCCAGCATGTCGCAAATAGCACGTCTGATCGAAGTGAAATCTGAGATTGCTCCATTGTGCATGAAAGCGAACTTTCCAAAGATGAAGGGATGGTTGTTGACGTGAGCAACGGCACTCTCTGACGTGGCACGAATGTGGGCGAAGCAGCAACGAGTTTCGGTATTGGCGCAGATGGAACGGTAGTTCATGTCACCCTTCGGAGGCTGTATGGTCTTGTAGATGGCGGGTCTGAGACCTTCGTGTGGCTTGCCATCTTCGCTCTCGCCGGTGATGCCGTTCTCAAAGTCGCTGTAGGAGGAAGTGTACCAGGCGACACCAAGACCATCGGCGTTCAGGATGCGGTTACGAGCATTGGCTTCGTGTTCTGCGGTGATTTTGTTTGGTAGATGTGCGATGAGTCCCGGCAGGTAGTGGTCGTTGACTTGATTGGTGAGAGAATGCTTAGGTGTGATGAGGACGTCGGAGAGAAGACATGGTTCGGTGGGTGAGATGTATGCGAACCAACTGCATGAGGTGTTAGATTCTGTCACCGCAGCCACTTATGAGATACTTACCGGCACATGATGGGCTGGTGGTAGGTCGAGGCTATGCGGATTAATCGATATGTAAGAGTCAAGCAGGTTGCAGGATGTGATAAGGAGAGAATGGTAGAAGCAATGGAGAACGAGGCTACTTGGCCGTATGTCTAGGTGTGTACGCGGTTGGGTCGCACTTGCTCTCAGTGCCGCACCTGCCGAGCGAGGCGGTGGGACAGGAGAGAAGAGGGAGGAGCACTCGAGGAAGTGGCAGGAGCTTCCCCACAAAAACCACGTCGGTTCGCGTCCTCAGCCGAGCTTCGACTTGTCTTGGATCTGTTGTCTTGCTCAATCAATCAATCAATCTATTACTTCTTGACAGAAAGCCACTTGCCTTGTTCTTCGTATACCCTCGGCGACTTGCTCCCTTGGCTTCCTTCCTTCGCATCCATAGAGTCACGCGACTCTCACCCGTCGGACAATGACGACAATCTCGAAAGATGCTCAGCAGAGCTCATACCCGTATGTCATGGACAATCGCTCTACTACACCCTTGACTGACGACCAGCGTCACTTCATAGTCCGATAGCCCCGCCAGACTTCAACGCACATCAACCAAAGACCGTCAGACTGTATCCCTTGAGCAACTACACCTTTGGCACAAAAGAGACGCAACCCGAAGAAGATCCCTCGGTGCTCGCTCGCCTGAAGCGCCTAGAAGAACATTATGATGCATATGGCATGAGAAGAACTTGCGAAGGTATCCTCGTGTGCCACGATCACAACCACCCACATGTTCTCATGCTCCAAATCGCAAACGCCTTCTTCAAACTCCCTGGAGACTACCTACCGCACGACGCCGACGAGATTGAGGGCTTCAAGATTCGTTTGAACGAGAGACTGGCTCCCTCGGGAAACCAATTCTCCAACGACGGCAACGAAGGCGAGTGGGAGATTGGCGAGACTCTTGCGCAATGGTGGAGACCCAATTTTGAGACTTTCATGTACCCTTTCATCCCGCCGCACGTCTCTCGTCCGAAAGAGTGCAAGAAGTTGTACTTCATCCAGTTGCCCAACAGCAGTATGTTCCATCCGTTTCTCCAATCTGTCTAGCAAACACTGACCTATCACTCACAGAAGTCTTGAGCGTCCCAAAGAACATGAAGCTGCTCGCAGTACCTCTGTTCGAACTCTACGACAATGCCCAGCGTTACGGTCCTCAACTCTCTGCCATTCCCCATCTGCTCTCCCGCTACAACTTCGAGTTCGTCGATGAGAACGGCAAGGTCTCAGCCGTGACTCCTGGAGGCAACCCGAACGAGGGCAGTGTGCCCAGGACGAAAGTTCTTGCAGGTGGAGACGAGCCCATACAACAGGCAAATGGAGCTCAGCAGGATTCAAAGATGGAATAGACGCTGGCCTGGGGTAATTTGACGATCAGATACCGGCAACCTTGCTTTTTTGTTGCACTTGAGCGGGCGTTTGGGCATGGGTTATCTTGCATTGAGAAGCGGAGGCATTTAGATGGCGTACTGCTATATCTGGCAGACACTTGAACTTGGTCTAGACCGTTGATTTCTCTTTCCTCTTGTCGCTATTGTGTTCTCTAGAGCGAGCAATTTCTAGGAGCCTTGCAGAGGGCTCAGGGCTGGGGTTAGGGCTTATGCTCGAAGCACAAGCAAGCTTCATTGTGGCATTCCAAGCATCGAGTGTTTCATCTCGCTGTCGTTCGTCGCGTTGAATCCAAGCGACCCGTGTTTGTTTCACCTGAAGCCCTTGTCGTAGCCTTTCCAGGCATACCCTTGTTCCCATATATCGCACCCTGATTGGCAATTCGCATCCATTCACGGCCTACTAAATTGCTTTTACCCTTCTTTTGTAAGAAATACTCGGTTGCGGTATCGGGGTTCGGTTTCACGTTGATCGCTTGCCCCGGACTGAATAACCACGCCCTCTGCGGAGGGCTTTTGAATCCGTTTCATCGACATGTACGAAGTAGACGTATCAGGTATTGTGCCTCTACCGAAGCCACAGTCGAAGGCTAAGTTAATCTTTGGGATTGCCGGCATCAGAAACCCTGATGTGGTAGATGTAAGTTCGCTCTGATATCAGGTAGGCGTGCCCTCTTGCTGTTCCATTGCTCTGTTCCTTCCAGCTCCTCCAACATCAGTCTTTCGTTTATATTTATACTTTCATTTCTTCTTTTCACGATGCGTTCTTTCTCTTCTCTTCTAACCCTCGCTATCGCTCTACCCGCGCTGGTCGCAGGCGAGCTTTCCGGCAAAGTCGGTCCTACCACTTCTCACGCAACCAAGGCTGCAAAAAAGACCTGCGACATTACTAAATATGGAGCTATTGCCGATGGCAAGACCGATATCAGTACTGCTCTGAACAGTGCTTTTACTGCTTGCAAGACTGGTGGTGTTGTTGTCATTCCTACTGGCGATTATGCAATGTCCAAGTGGGTCAAGTTGGCTGGTGGCAATGGTTGGGCACTGCAACTTGATGGGATAATCACCCGTACCGGGACTGATGGTGGAAATATGATTATGATTGAGCATAGTAATGAGTAAGTCTTTGCCTTAAGAGGCCGAGAGGATAGGCATGTTGACTTTGGTATTCTAGCTTCGAACTCTTCTCCTCCACCGGTAAGGGAGCTATCCAGGGCAATGGTTACGAATTCCACAAACAAGGCAGTACCTCAGGCCCTAGACTTCTACGCGTCTGGGACATAACAAACTTCTCCGTCCACGATATAGCTCTAGTCGACTCTCCCTCCTTCCACTTCTCCATCGACACCTGCACGAACGGCGAAATCTACAACATGGCCATCCGCGGCGGCAACGAAGGAGGTCTCGACGGTATAGACGTCTGGAGCAACAACATCTGGATTCACGATGTAATGGTAACCAACAAGGACGAATGCGTCACCGTCAAGAGCCCTGCCAAAAACATCCTAGTCGAAAATGTTTATTGCAATTGGTCTGGAGGCTGTGGCATGGGATCTTTCGGCGCTGATACCGCTGTCTCTCACATCACTTACAAAAACATCTACACCTGGTCCAGCAACCAGATGTTCATGTTAAAGTCCAATGGAGGCTCTGGCACCATCTCAAACGTCGTACTCGAAAACTTCATCGGGCATGGAAATGCATACAGTTTGACGTTGGACCAAGCATGGACTTCTATGAAAACAATTGCTGGCAACGGTGTCCAACTCTCCAACTTCCAAATCTCAAATTGGACAGGCACAGAAATCAAAGGCTCTGCAAGGGGTCCCATCAAAGTTGCCTGCGCGGCAAAAGCTCCCTGCCACGATATTGCCATTACTGATTTCTCAATGTGGACGGAACAAGGAAGCACCCAGTTCTATTCTTGTGAGAATGGATATGGAAGTGGATTTTGTCTCAAACCTTCTGCGGCGAGTTATGCTGCGTATCCTGCGGTTACCCAATGGGTTAGTAAAGCACCTGTAGGATATGCTGCACCTACTATGGCTGGTGACTTGAAGACTGCATTTGGGACTTCGCTGCCTATTCCTATTCCTACCATGCCGGCGAGCTTTTTCCCGGGTGTTTTGCCGATTACAAAATTGGCAGGAAGCAAGTGATGTGGTCTGGAGGAAGAGTGAGGAACTTGGAGTGGAGTATCCGGACATAGATCTGTTTATGCCGTTCCCAAATATCTTCTTGTAGTGTTAGGGAGCAGATCATGGCTTGAAGTCCCTTTTAATTCTATTTACATCTGCTTTACCATCTCTGACCGGCATCCTCTGCCACCTCTTCCTACACATCGTCGCTAGACCGATCCATGCTGACACACAGAAGTCGCACTTTAACCGCCGCGAGTATCGGTCAATCAATCACTTCTGCATCTGACCACGAATCATCTCCAACTCGTCAGGAGTAGGTGGAGCGAACAACATAGCCTTGACCTCGCGGCTTCTGATAGGTATGCGAGCGAGCTGATCGGCGGTCTTCATCATTCCCTTGTCCTCAGGATTCTTATCAGCAATACTCTTGACGAACTCGGCAATGTCATTGCGGGACTGGCCAGTGGGATCGCGAGGGAGCGCAGTAGGCTCGGGAGATACAGGGGATACGTTTGATGAAGTAGCAGGAGTAGATTTGGAAGTTGATGGAGTAGAGCTGGAAGTGGTGGATGCGGGATCTTGGTCGTCGGACTTTTTGTCGTCGGGAGCGATTTCAGCAGCGACACGGAACTTGCGGGTCAAGCGCTCAATCACTTCGCCAGGAAGATCGCCGTAGATCTGGAAGTTCTTGACAGGAATGTTCAAGCCTTCGAATGCGTCGCCGAGGTCAAAGCCAGACTGGTGGAAGCGTCTGACGTTGTTGTGCGTGAAGGTGAATCTGCGAGGTAAAGGAAGGAGGTTAGCATCTCATGTCTTGTTTGAGATAGCATCTAGTCCCGAACTTACACAGTGCCATTCTGACGCATGATCTGTACAGGGCGAGCATTAGGTTGAGTAAACAGAGGATCAATCTCTCTACGCATCTCCTCAACTCCGCCGGCGAAGCAGCTGATGAAGCGGATCTTGAGTGATTCAATGTTGTTACCGAGCTGATTGAGACTCTCGACGATGTGATTGAAGTTGTGTTTCAGGGCAGCAACACCATTGCTGTGGTTGGGATGCTTGATGTCAAGCACGGCCCTCACACTGATGACTAGGTGTTTGATCTGAGCCAGAGAGGTGGTATCGAGCTTGCGGGCGAACAGCTGAGGGGCGGTCGCATAGCGGAAGTATTCACCCACAGGTATCATGAAAGTGTTTTTGGTGAACATAGCGCTGGTGAGTTCCTCATTGATCTGAGTGTTGGTGTTGAGAAGACCTCTGGCATCCACAAGAGACTGGTAGCCCTTGACACCTCACAAGGGCATACCGGGACTGATCATCAAACGCTCCTCGAGTTCGTCAAGGAGGTTTCTGGTGATGGTGCGATCGCCGGCGGCATTAACAAGCTCGTCGTACTCTACCTGTTGGTCAGGTGTGTATCGAGCAACGACGAGATCTTCGTAGACCTGGCAATCGGTGTCAGGCCAATAAAAGCTAGCTGGAAGAAATCATCGAAGAAACTGACCTTGTTACGAGTGTCGCGATTGAGTTTCAGAAACTCGAAGGTGCCCTCAGGCAAGGCCTTGTGAGCAGAACAATGCTTCTTGTGCTTGATCCAGTGATCCTTCTGGCAGCTCTTGCTGCAGTAGAAGGTAACTCTACACTTGGCGCATTGGAGAGTGCCATCCTTGGAGCAGGAACCGGATGCACAGCGAACGGTTTGAAGAGCTTCCATCTTGTGATTGGGATTTTGTCGTAAGATTGATATGTGTGATGAAGACGGAGGAAGACAGACGAGGGGAGAAGAGAAGACGGATGTAGACAGAAAAGCAAGGTGTTGAGTGAAAATGAACTGCAAACGCGTAAAGACAAACAGAGACGTCTAAGAGATGCATGATCCTGAAAAGGAAGGAACCACTTCCAGAAGCGTCTAGCAAACGCGAGCCTTGTAAAATATCGCTGGCACACTATGTCTGCACATGGATACCGAGACATATCGCCCTTTATATTCATACGCCGACCAGAAGGGCTCTCAGCTTGAGGCAGCAAAAAACCACGCAGCTGTTTCGCTGCTTGGGAAAACCCCCTTCCGCCTGCAAAGTATTCTACCTTTACAGATCAGAGTGAAAGTTCTGCCTACTCAGAGGATCGAACATGCGACCTTAGGCAAGAACTCTCAGGAGTTTTGTCGCAAAGGACGGTGGTCTTACCGATTGAGCCACACTTACACGATTGGTGGAAAAGAGGGCACTTGACTTCAATATATGGCCATGATGAGTGAAGGAAGGGGATCTGTTTGTCAAGAACGTATCTTTACTTTGTGACTTTGCTTCCTACGTTGCTGACTCCTGTGGTAGAGGACGTAGCAACCTTTGTGGTCGCTTGAGTCTTTGCTGCTGCCTTTCTTGCCTTTCTTGCAACCCATCTCTTGATTGGTAGTGTCGATATCTTTGCAAAGCCCGGTGCGAACCAAAGACTCAGCCCTAGTCTCAATGGCAGCAGCGCTTTCGTAATCGCGTACGCAGTTGCAACCCTTGTGTCATTGTCAGCATCATCTCCTCCTAAACCTTCAGATATCGTGGTAGCAACTCACTCAACCAGCAACCTTACACCATCCTCACCTCTAGGCCACCATTTCGCCAACCCTTTTCTATTCTTGTCCTCTTCAAATCCCTCTCCATCAGCATCTCTGATCCACCCTTTACGTCTGAAGTATCTTCCAAATTTCTCGACTCCTTCTTTGACCCAGTAGCCCTCTGAGAAGACCGGCGGCAACCAGTCGAATTTGTGGAATGCGAATGTGAGACCGAAGAGAGGAATAATAGCCGTAAGCTCATGTAGGACCAGGAAGGCTGTTATGTGTGATATAGGTGCATTGCGAAGAGGCTTGACATAGCGAGCCAAGAAGCGTGGTAGACGTGCTTCAAGACGGGAGATACGAGAATTGGTTGTGGCTTCGGTGGTAGGCTTGGTGGATTGGTGGCGGATCTGATGCTGCAGACTTGTTCGACTGTACTTGAAGAGCGGTAATATCTGCGATAGCAGTCTAGAAGGTGGCATTGTGATTGGTGTGCAGAGAGGAAGACTGGTGTTTACTTCGGACACGAAGATGGAGAGGTTTCAGAAAACCATCTACGTCATAGTTGCTAGGAGCAGCACCCTGTATATTTTATACTAACCAAACGAGTAGGAATTGACAACGGCAACTTCGACCAGTACTGACATCACAACTACTTGCACGACATGGGTAGTTAGTATAAGTATAGAAGGTCCGCGATTTTGTCCAATGTCTTGCTCTAAAAGAAGATTCCAAGAGCGTGAATGGATCTCGACTTGAGGAGCATATCCTACCATGTCACATGCCTACCTATCTTTCCGTACACCCATTAGTCTTCTACAAACACAAAGTCTTCAGGTTATACATCTGGTGGTTCAAGACAAGGCATACGAGTTGCAGAGGTATGATATTCTCATTTTCTATCTGTACCAGGAACTCCCCAAGATAATCTTTCAGATATCATAATCCATGCTGCCTCGCCTTCGATCCTGCTTACACTCCGTAATCCAGCGAGCAAAAACGACAACTGTCTGTTGTACTCCTTGAGTAGACCAGGAACACTCAAGGCAGACCTTTGGTCGTGATGTTCATGAGGGTCCTCGTCATCCTCGTCCTCAGTCAGGTCAGCTGTCTCATCGGCCTCAGGTCTGTCTCGACGAGCCGAGAACCCTTGCTGCACGACCAATTGTCGAGGTGTGGGCTGAGATGCGTGATTGCTAATCTGCTTGACAGCGTCTCTCCATTCCAGGGCGAGGTCCTCGTAAAGGTCGAGTATGGTAAGTATGGATCCTTGGATCGGTGCCAGATTCTCGTGCTGTAGAAGTTTGCTCGCGAGATTGAGTTGGAACGTGTCAAAGGCTGCAACTATGCCGTCCACGTCTGCTGTTGCCTCAAGATCGACAGTGAGCTGTTCAATCACGACTGAGGTCACCTCGCAGACGTATCCTTTCATAGTGCTCGCAAACCAAGAGAGGTGCTGACGCAGAGCCAGAAGCTCCTTGACCCTTCTATCTTTAGAACGATTGGCCATAATGTCCAACGTCCACTCTTGTTGGTGCAGTAGATACTGTGCTCGATAGAGCCTAAGCATGATCGTATATGCTTCTTGACAAACTGCTAAAGTACTGCATTCCAGAACATTTTGTAGTGCCCAGGAGATCTGCTAGGGGTCAGCGTCAAGTCGATTATCTGCCGGACAGATCAACTTACAGAATAGTCCACAACGATCCGTCCCAACATATCGGCGCGTCCACCAGGGGGCGTAACAGCCTTTCCGTTAGTGCGAGCCTTGACACGGATGATGATATGGTCAGACATAACGGTGTCGACGGTACCGAAAGCGGTTTGTGCCAATTCTGTCAATAGGAATCGATCATCCCAGCCACTGCCTCGATCCATACGCTGGAAAATGCCGTAAGCAAAGTTTTGGAAGTGCGCACCGTTGACACCAAAGTAGAGGTGATTGATCGCGCTGATGGTTGTCTGAAGTCCGCACTGGGTCTTCAATGTTTGGCGTAGAGCCATAGTCTCCGAACCTTCCAACGCATCAACGAAGCGGCTCAAGGCCAGCTTGAAGACCTCCGAGAAGGGTAGCAAGGCGTTACTCGTCGATTGCATCATCTGAGTAATGTCTAGATTTTGTGCATTGCACCTGGATACATCCGGCCTTTGACCGAGAGCCTCAAGAAACATGACACTCTTGCCCGCTCTGAATATCCTCTCAGCTAGGCTTTGCATGAAGAGGGGCGCGAAGATCGATCCGTCGGCCTGTCGGAGTAATGTGAAGCGAGTATGCCAGATGGACCCACGATCGGTACTCTCATCAAGACATCGTACGAAGAACAGTTCGTTCGAAGCGATGAGTTTGCCTTCCGTCATCCATAATCGGACGGGACGAAGATATGGTTCTAGACATTTTGAGAGAAGAGCTGCAGCTGTTGCACTCTCTTCATCCTCTCCGATCAGTTGAAGATCACAGGCTTGTTGAAAGAGATTGTTGAGCAATTGCAATGCTCGGACATTATGCTTAGGGGCATTGTCAGGTATAAGATCTGCAACGCGAATAAGTGGTCTAGCAAGGCGATCGACCTCAGCATGCACATTCAGAATGCTCACCACTGCCGACTTATCTTGCTGAAGAAAGACTTGCTCAATATCTGACAGTATTCGACCAAATTTGCTCAGTCGAATCTGTACTGCAGCTTGGAAACTTTGTAGAACCACACTCTGTTGGTCAGATGTGACGAATTGACGGACGGTCATGATCCGTGAGCCAAGCAAGGCCAAATCATGCAGAACCCGATCTAATGTTGATGGCGCGATATTTGCTAAGCGACAAGAGTGCCTCGTCTGGAAACGGCCGCTTCTTCCGAGTTCAAACAGATCCGTTAGAAGTCCATGGAGCATCAGCAGTACTTGGCGGATGATTTGTAGTTCTGTGAGTTTTGAACCTGAATGCATGCTCATCATCCGGTCGCGTAGATCCTTGACCTGATCCAAAAGCTCGTGATCCTTGAGGACGACAAAGGCTTGGGCCAAAGTAGCAGGATTATCCTCGTCAAGAGATGATGCAGAAGTAGACGTGGTTGGTTCACCAATAGACCCGTCGCTAAGGCTGGCAGCACGATGTTCTGAGTAGTCGGACTCGTTTTCGACATCATCCCAGATACCTTCCTCATCAAGAGGATCGTCTGCAATAATCTCGGCCCATGTCAACTGCTGCTCGACTGGTTCATCGGGAATTATGTCTAGAGCTCTGTCAATATTGGAGATCTTTTCGGCTGGACGATCGGAAAGAGCCAGCAAAAGAGCCAATAATTCAGGTCGCCATTTATTAGGTATGGAAGCGAGCTCATCAAGACGAGGCTTCAAAGCATCCGCTAGAGGCTGGTTGTTTAGAACATAAAACTTCTCCAGCAAGCCTTCGAGTCGTGCGTCGATCTCGAATTGATTGACGCGGACATGTTGATGTGTTCTGAAGATCCTCAGAGCAGAGTCTTTGAGATGATTGAGTTGGCGGTCGCCTTTCTACACAGAATCAATAAATAGCAATGGGACATTCCAAACAAAAAGACGTACACGGGTTGATGGAGTGATGGATGTGATCAGGTCATCGGTAAGAGCACCAAGTTTTGCAGCGTGCGCCATTACGCATCTGCCAGGCACATGTTTGTTCTGAAACGCGCTGATTTGGAGGATAGACTGATACAAACTGTATACTCGGGTGGAGACGAGTTGGCTCACACGCGGAGGTGGACGGGCTCGAAGGAGACGCGCCGGAGTGTCAAAGGCGGTGAGGCCGGGGACTCTGCCAAAGTTCGGGGCGTCGTCATATTAACCAGGAGCTTCATTCTCACATTGTTGCAAGAGACAGATATTCAACTATCGCAGTCATGGCTCTACCTCCAGCCATTCGCCTGGTGGCGATTGGTACAATGGTTGTCTTTTGCTATCTCTGCGTTCAGATCTTCCAAGCGCCGTACAGTCCGTCTGCGGGTAAAGATGCCGTCAAGCTCAGCGACATGCCTAGAGATCCCAACCTTGATCGTACGTCCGCTCCGCTCTTTGTTAGCATTCTACCAGCTTCTGACATATATCCCTAGCTACTGGAGAGCCGCCGGAACCGCTACACCGAGTCCAAGGCAACAACTATGCCCCCGGTAACGCAAACTCGAACCGCATCAATGCCACCATCCTATCGCTTGTGCGCAATGAAGAGCTGGACGGACTTTTACAATCTATGCGCGACCTAGAGCGTACCTGGAACCACAAATTCAACTATCCCTGGACCTTCTTCAACGATGTTCCATTCACCGAGGAGTTCAAAAAGGCCACACGTGCCATGACAAAGGCCGACATACGCTACGAGCTCATTCCGAAAGAGCACTGGGAAGTCCCCAGCTGGATCAATCGCGACCTGTTTCGCGAGAGTGCAGATGTCCTCAAGGAACAAGACGTCCAGTATTCGCACATGCTGAGTTATCACCAAATGTGTCGCTGGAACTCTGGCATGTTCTACAAACACCCTGCACTAAAGGACATGCAATACTACTGGCGCGTCGAGCCAAAGGTCCACTTCTTCTGTGACGTCGACTACGACGTCTTCCGCTTCATGCAGGACCGCAACAAGA
>SWBH01000458.1:0-11886 GCA_024195465.1 Aureobasidium sp. EXF-8845 | reverse complement strand
GACCATAGCTCCTTTGCGGGTGCTCCTTTCACAGATGGTGTTGCCACTGTTTACGACTTCAGGACCCTATACTGGTGAGTTGGTGACTTGCCAGTGAATTCATGACAAAAGACCCCGCTGACCTGCACACAATCAGATCCATCTGGTAACCAGTACTGTGGTCTCGCGATAAGTCCATCAGCAACCAATTACGACAATGTTTGGGGCGATGCCATAATGCGTGCTGGATATTTCGTATTCGATCTCGACAACGGTCAAGTTTCGCTTGGTCAAGCTAGATACAGCGACGATAGCAAAATCGTTGCCGTCCAGGCCGGTCCTCATGGCTTAGCAAGCGCCATAAACCAACCTCAAAACGCCCAGGCCACGCAAACTTACCCCCGCGCACCTTTTGCTACTGCTTTCTCGCGAAATGCCTCTGTCTTTACAGCCAATGATACGATCGGTGTTGCTACTATCTCTACTGTCAAGAGCTTTGGCATTTCGGGATTTGACAGACCCACATTCACGACATCTGTCTTGTGGGGCAACAGTTCTGCTGTGTCAAGGACCTCTTCGGACACACTCTCTACCATCCCGAACACTGCTTTAAGTACTTCTCATATTGCCTCGAGCGATACTCCAAGCACTTCTCCTAGTGTTTCAAGTACTCTTTCTGCTGTCTCGAGCATTCCTTCAGATGGCTCTTCTACTATACCGAGCGTCACTCTGAGTGATTCTTCTGCTATCTCAAGCACCACTTCCAGTACTACACCTACTGTCTCAAGCACCGCTCCAATTCCTCTTTCTGCAGTTTCGAACACTCGCCCGGATTCTTCTTATGCTAAAACGAGCATTACGTTGAGTATTCCTTCTACTACCTCGAGTATCGATTTGAATGCTCCATCCAGTCTCGATGACTCTCCATCCCGGACAAGATCACAGGCATATTTGGCGACCTCCGCCACTAAGTCTTGGGACCCACATGCTACTTCCAGCGAAGATTCTGTTTCGGCTCTGAGAGCTCGTGTGGCTGAGTTGGAGGAGCAGCTCAAGAGATGCGCTTGCATTGATTAGTTTCACATATCTGATAGATAATCACAACGGCTTGTCAAAAGCGTATTTGTCATCGCACACTACCCTTGGTCTTTGTTTCGGAGATCTGTCTCTGTATTTCCCTGTACGATTATACTGCAGTCAGCTCTGGAGTAAACAGAGGATAGCTTCCAGATAAAATCCTGTTCATGACATTTGATTGAGCTCATTACTGACTATGCTTCTCTGACCTTGAGGTCGACGGGATCAGCGCATATGTCAATGGGCACTTCCCCTCCGATTGGCTCAACTCTCCCATCCGGCTCCTCGTCGCCAATCAAAACATCATCTACAGTACCCCACCACCATCCCTTAATCTTCTCGCCCTCATATACACCAAGCCGGTATCTGTGTCCGATGTGCAGCACCGGCAACCAAGTCTCCTGTTCCATCCGTCTCACAACGAAGAACGGACACTGTATTTTATGGTCAATTCCAGGATACAGAGTAACATAATACTTTGCATCTCGACTCCCCTCTCTACGTGAGAAGCCAGGACGCTTGCCCCTTTTATGACTTCTAAATCGGTAGGTGTAGGAGGGTTAGTTGACATATCATGGAGGGTGAAGTTACGTCGTTGAAGTGCCAAGTGAGTATTGAATATCCTAGAGTAGGTGAAGATAGTGATAGGAGCGGGGAAGAGAAATTCAATGTTATGGTGAGGGTGGGTGGTTCTTCTCCTTGAGTGTAGTCTTGTGGTGATAATGAGAGTGTTGTGGATATTGTTGGGTGCAGACTTGTTGTCATGATGAGATATAGAGAACTGCAGCGTGCTGATTTTGTTTCCAGGAACAGTGTTACAGAAGGTAAATGTGACTGGAAAGAAATACCCTGCCAAGATCGTGCGTCAGGATTTATGACTACAGTCTTAACATGTACGACCTTGGCAGGATTACTCGATCAGAAGGACAAGGTTGTAAGAAGTAGATGATTCTGATAGGAACATGTCTCGTGATAGTGCTGTAGCCTTACAATGATCTTTAACTTCTTCAGGAAAGCATATATAGAGACCCTGATTATCGGTCTCTCACATACCAATGGTATAGTCACATATGATCTTTATAGAGTCCCCCATTCCAGAAACTCCGGGTCTCCAAGATCTCGTGTGACCGAGAGCAGGTCGAGCTAGTCGGACGATTTCATACGTTGGTGAGACCGGTTAATGTCGATACAAGAGAAGGGTCTCGTCTACGCAACCAGCCGCCAATTGTAACAACTGCTGCGATACAGACGTACATGAATACAAGCGGAATCTGTATCGCTATAAGCACAAGCGTGATATATGAGAAGTACTTGCACGCGGAGTTGAACTGTATCACGCTCTGGTTGTCACCAACTGCAGGAACAGCCAGTGCGACTTGCATGGCCGCAAGTGCTGTGGTGACATAGGCGAAGGCAATGATGATGTACTTGCCAAATCCGGTCCAGAAGGTGCTTACAGGATCGCGTGTGTGAAAGAAATATCGTGGATGGACCAAATCTTGCCGATTTTCGTCATGGTCCAGACTACAAACGCGCAGGCAGCATTTTCGCAAGACCGGGAAAATCAAAGTAACACAAGTCAGAGCCACACGGCCAAGGCATCACGAACACAACTGCCGGCCATCTCAGCCTGACTCTTTCGGGAAGTAAGGTCTCGTGTAACCCGATCATGCAGCGTCCAAGACATATGCTGTGTAACAAAACACGAAAATAGAGACGAAATGAAATACATAAAACAATTAGCATTGAACAAGACAATCTCATCGACGTTTTCTCATCCTCTACCCAACACTTGCCCCGAAACTATCAAACCATGGCATCACCAACTTTCAAAGACACCGACACGCTCTCATCAACAAGCACCCTCACCACCACATCAACCACAGACTTCGCTCCCAAACCCACTCCAAAACACAACAACTTTATCGCTCTACAAACACTACTAGAAACACCAGAGTTAGGAGCTACAACATCATCAACCAATACCAGTGAAACTGCTACCGAGTCGGCGATGATGATTAAAAGATCAGGCGACGGAAGATCTACTTTGGCATAGGGTTGACGGTGTTTGTTTGTTGTAGTGTTTTGGCGGCTATACTTGTTGTTATTTTTGGGCCGAGGAGGGTTCAGCAGGGGCAGAGATGGTGAGTGACTGTTATGTCATGATACGTGTGGTGTTACCCATTAATGTTGACTTTAGATTGAGACCAAGAGTAGCTGAAGAGGTATTATAAGCATAAAGAGTCACCGTGTGATATATACATGTGAGTAAGAGAGTGCGATAGGGGTGAAAGACGTGTACCGGACAGTCGTGAATAGACGAGCGCTGATTGCTGAAGGATTGTTTCATACATCATCATTACCAAACTGTCTAGAAAAGGATCTTTTCACCAGTGACACCACTGTAACCAGCCTTTGTCGCATTCACAATACCAGCCTTGACCAAATCTTGCACGAGACCAAAGATCATACCATCACAACCTTTGGCTGCCAGAATATCAACACTGACAGGTAAATACTCTATTTTCTGGGTGATGTTAGACAAGTATGCTGCCTGTCCAATCGGCAACACAAAGTCAGGCACGCCAGAGAATATAGAGATTCTGCTGGTGGAAAAACCAGTAGGTATGCCTGGGGGACTACGGTAGGCGTTTCTGTAATTGGTAGTTCCCGAGTTGCCTACGTATATGCCTAGGCTGTCGCTACAGGTTTGCTCGTCGGCGACGAATACGTTCTCTTCGATCCAATTGCCGAATGTAGTCTTGTTGGCTATGGCGTCGACGGTGGTAGATGGAGGAAAGGAAGAAGCCCAACCCCAGCGAGTCAGTGGTACAGGGTTTACAAATGGCAGGCGTCCAGAGTTTGCGGCTGAGTATTGAGCGTAAAAGGGATCGCGGACTAATTTTGTTTGTTGGCCGATAAGAATTGGGTAGGTGAGGTTCATTAGGTCGGTGAGTGAGGATGTCACGTTTGGCGGATGCGATTCCATCCATTCCTCGGTCAAGTTAAGACTTGTCGTTGTGGCATTGAGGAAGGTGGTGAGCTTGTCCAGGAAAGAGATGAGCAAGCCATTTGCTTCGGAGCTATTGGTCGTAGGCCAGCCAAGTGTCTGGATCTTCGAAGGGTAGTTATGCGAAAGAGTGACGTTGTCGCCGTAGAGAACTTTGGAGGCAGCAACCCAGATATCAGGGTGTCTAGTCAAGAAGCCAGCAGTATCGAGCTGAGGAGCCAAAGGCATAACGCCTTCGAGCGACACCATTCCCCAAGTGGGTCTGTTGCCAAACAGTCCTTGTACTTGAGAGGGATTTCTGATGCTACCACCAGTGTCGGAGCCTATCGTCAGATCTAGCCAATCATAGGAAGCTGCACCTGCACCAGGACCACTAGAAGATGATGAAGTATCTTGGTAACCGTCACCGCGAGGGTTGAATGGCTCGTGGTAATCCACCCAGTCTGCAGTTGCCACCTCCCCATTGGCGAATTGCGAGGTCTTCATTTTACCGACAATGACAGCACCAGCATCGATAAGGCGCTGAACACTGAGGGCTGTCTTGTTTGCCGGAGGGTAGAAGTGGTACCATGCTCTGTTACCGTTGGAAGTTCTTAGGCCAGCAATGTCGTAGATATCTTTCACACCCAGACGAACGCCAGCGAGCGGCTTCTCATCTGTTTTCGTGAAGTAAAGACGAGAAGGCACTGCGATTGCCAAAGACTGGCCTTCCACATTCGCAGGCAATACAGAGAAAATACCATCCTTGCTGGCAATCGTGGTCTCTAAGAAAGCACCTTGAACATCGCTGAAAAGTCTCCAGGCTTCGTGCACGGTACCAGTGGAGGTCACGAAATAGGGACCAACAGGAATGGATGTACCGTTAGAGGCAAAGCCGGTAGAGACGACACCCACACTGTTGTTCCCAGAAAGTTTTGGTGCGGAGAAGCCTGGGTACTTGCGACTTGACACATTCGAGTATTGAACATAGACAGCCTCCAAGAACCCTTTGCTGAAGACATCATCCGATGAGACGTAGGAAGCGATGTCTTGGCTGAAGTCTTTCTCGCAATAGTCGAGGGATTCGGCCTTGACGACGGTAAATGGCAGCAGTCCACCGGATTCGTCCAGAGCCTTTTTCAAGGACTTCGTGATGCTGATCGTTGATACAACATCCGGAGGGATATAATACGATGATCCATCCAGCTGAACGGTTTGACCAGTAGGAGTAAATTGCCAAGCGAAGGATGTGCCAGCAATCTGAGAGATCAGAAGTAGCGAAGCAGCGACAGACCGGTAGCAATAAGGTACCATATTGAAATATGGGAGACGGAGTAAGATCCTCTTACCACTTTTGTGACAGCGACTTCCCTAGGTTTTATGTTCGCGGGCTTGTCGAGTCACTCAACAAATAAACTCATCCAACATGGCAGCCACAAGGATAACGATTAGTCACTTCCTACAGCTTTCATACAAAGCTTTACCCCAACATCGTATGCCGGCCACACTCCAGAGGTTCGGTATGCTCGTTGTGGAGCTCCATGATTAGAGATAGGCGCGATAGTGCTGATATGCATGAAGTTCCGATCTCCGAGTCGACGAAGATAAGCTCGCATGACTAGCGACAGGGCATGTTGTTGTAGCGGCTGCTATCTCAACTTCATCCAGTGCACTGGATAAAGCGAACAATACACCTCAAGGCGACTCTTGAATAATGCAGAGCAGTCATGGATAGGCGGACGTTTGCCTATCGATCCCGACGCGGGCTGTGCAGAATGTTGGGCGTCTCTTGGTTTTCCGAATTCGCTGGCGACCAAGGGCTAGCAAACTCCACTCTATTAAATTGGGGCGTACGAAAGAGAGCGACAATCGGTTGTATGTTACATCGCTGCTCAGTGTTTGACGGTGTCCTGCGACGGATGTCTGTCGTGCTGGAGCTATGGGTAACGTGCAGATTGCAATCGATTCGTATAACGTTCGTATCTTGTTGTAGAGATATCCGAACACGCTGTTCGGTAAGCATATATGTACCTGTCTCTAGTAAGTTAATGTACCCCACATCACCGTACTGCGTACCTCGCTTCCCAAGCTGCCAAATGAACTTGTCAACATCTCGTCATCAGGATTCAAATGCCTGTTGCCAAAATCACGTCAATACCTATACGAAGAGGCACAAAATGATGCAGTATATGAAGCTCAAAATGATGAGAAAGAAGGTAAAAAAGTAAGGTGGGTGAATTATATATTCATATGCCGGCTGCGGCTATTCTGTTCTCATAAAGTACATAACAGTTGCGTTATCATCCTCTTTACTTGTTTGTAGGGTGAATTGACTCAGGGAGAGCCTCCTCAAGACCCTTGGGAGCAATGTTTTGGATGGCCTCAGGAACCTTGGAAGGTCCAGTGGCGTGAGACTGGCTCTGGGAACCGGTGTCGTGGGCCTGATGTTGTTGTTAGGACGAGAACCTTAGGATATGCTCGAGAGATACTTACAGCGTTGGGGAGAGCGTTCTCGACCTCCTTGGGTGCGTTCTGTTGGATGCTTGAAGGGACTGATGCTGAGTTAGAACTAGTTGTAGAAAAGGATGGTGGAAGTGAAGCCTACCCTTGGAGTCGCCGGTAGCGTGAGACTGAGTAGTTCCAGACATGATGATTGTAGTTTGGTTGTTTGGGTAGATTGATTGATTGAAGAGTAAAGTAGTTGATGGATGAGAAAGAAGAACTGATTTGAAGTAAAGAAGTATACTTATATACCTTACTCACCTCAGAGCTCGGGCTACAGCTTCACGAATCCTGGTGCCTGAGACTACGATGTAATGATGAGCCGAACATATTGCTCGACTCCCTAACGTTTCGCAGCACAGCATGATACGTATCGTCAAGAAAAGGCGTGACGGCTTGGCTTGTATGACGTTATATCGAGATGGTTGGTGGCAGGCGATGAGGCTCGGCTTCATTGTTTGCGGGAGATCCGCCACTAGGGATCTACTCTTCTTCTCATCAGATAGGTGGACTAACAGCTTCTGGGTACGTATTGTACGCATCACGACAACACATTCGCATGTTTCGGGCTGATTATTGCTCCACAAGTCGGGGAGGTATTATGTCACTGTCATGATGCCCCCCCGCAAATGACCACACATGGCGTTTTCGGCATGCGGGCTTTGTTTCCGACCGAGTTGTCTCGACCTCTGTCCACTTTCAAGGTCCGCCGTCATCACTGACATGCATCACGAGACTCTTCATCGACAGATGGCAGGAGTAAGGATGATGCGAGGACTCCACAATATTAGACGACTGGACAAAGTCATGATGTATGAACAATAGGACGAGATGTCACCATGGCACTTCGGAATCGCCTCATGAGAAAGTTAACTTCGGGACCAAAGTCCGTGAGATCCAAACAGTGATCTCAACATGGACGACTCGATCTTGCATAATTGTTGGCAACAAGTTCATGTGGTTCCATAGTGCACAGTATTCAGGAGAGGTCTCCGTGAATTTATGTCAAAGAGAAAAATAATATGATGTATTTTCACAATCTAATACGATTCTATTCTATTTGTGTAACCCAAAACCATGATCGCTATGCTGAATAAAAGTATATACAAAATGACTGAAATCTTTGGTCCTCAACTCTGCACCCTTAAGCAGCAGTGGGAGCAGGGGTAGGAGTGACGAGGCTCAAACCACCGTTGGTAGAAACACACTTGACACCTTCGGGATACTGGTGAGCAGGGTTGCAAGCGTAGCCGGTGGCAGATGGCGAGGGAGTAACCAAAGTCAACGAGCCAGAGACCTCAGTGCAGACAGCACCAGCAGGGTAGCTGTGTGCAGGGTTGCAAGCGAATGTCTGCTGTGCTGATGCAGTGGGTGTGACAAGAGTAAGTGCGTTGTTGGTAGAGATGCACTTGGCTCCGTTGGGGTATGAGTGTGCTGGGTTGCAAGCGTATGTAGCGGCAGGAGCGGGAGTGACGAGACTCAAGGCTCCGTTGGCGGAAACACACTTAACACCCTCGGGGTATTGGTGTGCTGGGTTGCAAGCATAGGTAGCTTGAGGTGTAGGAGTGACGAGAGAAAGTCCACCGTTGGTGGAGACGCACTTAACGCCCTCAGGGTACTGGTGAGCAGGGTTGCAGGCGTATGTGGCAGCAGCGGTGGGTGTAACGAGGCTCAAGGCGCCGTTTGTGGAAACACACTTGGCTCCACCAGGGTATGAGTGTGCAGGGTTGCAAGCGTAAGTTGCTTGAGCTGTGGGAGTAACCAGACTCAGGGCACCATTGGTAGAGACACACTTGACACCCTCGGGGTATTGGTGTGCAGGGTTACAAGCATAGGTAGCTTGAGCAGTGGCAGTGGGTGTGACAAGGCTCAAAGCACCGTTGGTCGAAAGACACTTGACACCCTCAGGGTACTGGTGGGCAGGGTTGCATGCATAAGGCAGAGCAAGAGCCTGAGAGGCGGCGAGGAAAGAGAAGATAGCGGCAGTCTTGAAGGAGTTCATGTTGATGGTATTGAATTGAAGATTGGGTAAAGTTGGTGTTGGTGTTGGTGTTGGTAGAAGGTTGATATAGATGATAGAAGTGTAGAAGAGATGATTGAATTGGTTGATGAGAAAAAGAATTTACCTCAAATCTTTCTCACTCTTATATATCAATCTCTCTAGCCACCTCGTGAAGATCAAGTAGTACCATGACGTCGCTGTGTTCACTTCTGTTCTAAAGAAAGAAGAGTTCACCATGACATTCGCCAACGTGCTCTGTGCTTTCTCCGTGCGACGAAAAGCATATTTGATAGAGACTGTGGAGCAACACGAGCACCACGTTGATGAAGACCTACACTGGTGGTAGTAGCGTGGCAGGGAGTAGTACCGTCTCTGAGGAAACCCTAAGGCCAGACTTTTCGATTAAACGTCGGTGGCGGACAGGTTTCTGAGATAGAGTTCGAGGCTCTCGTGAAAAGCGTCGGCACTTTATTCAGGCATCCGAGGCCTTTGCAAGGTGTTAATTAGAGTCTCGAAGGTAGACGATCCTCATCTCTCGAATAGTCATGCGCTCCACATCGTGAGCTCTTCATTGTCAATCTGTATCGCACATACTCACAGAAAAATGATATTGCTGCTGCTCGTCGGTTTGTGTTCGGCAAAGGAGACTGAGGATGAAAATAGAAAGCGAGAAGATTGACAGATCCACTCGCAACGGTTCTCAGGGTCTCGTTTCTAAAAATGGACCATTCCACCCAACGGGCGACCGAGGCACTCAGTTCTTCCAAACTCTACTCCATTTACCCAGAAAGACAAGAACATGGCGTGGAAAGCTTGAAGAGCTTATGAACAAGGCGGAGTAGTACTGTGGCGTCAGAAGGGAGAATAATGGAAAAATGTGACATATCTCATAGTAAAGTAGAATTTGGAACAATTTCCTACATCCAAGGAACGGCGTGGCCATCGGCTCTAGGGTCACTGCCTGCGCTCCAGATACCGCGATCCTCGACAGGGTCAACGTGCCATCTGATAACTTGTCCTCTGCCGAACAAACCTCTGCCATGCCCCTTGATGATCTCGACATTGTGGCCCATGGCGCGAAGCTTGTCAGCAGTCTCTTCTGAGATACCATCTTCGAGGTAAACAGTCTTGTCAAAGACATCACCACTGTCAGGCATACCAGCACCGATGCAGACACGAGGTGCATCAAGAGCGGCTTGTGGAGTCATTTTGAAGACGAGCATGTTCATCAGCACTTGGACGTGACCTTGAGGTTGCATGAAACCACCCATGACACCGTAGACTGAGTGCAAGCTCTGATCAGCCTTGTTAGTGATAAGAGCAGGAATAATGGTGTGGTAAGGACGCTTGTTGGGAGCGTAGACATTGGGGTGGTTGGCTGGTTGTAGCATGAAGTTGCAGGCACGGTTCTGGAGGGTAAAACCACAGCCCTTTGGGATGATGGCAGTTCCGAAACCAGCATAGTTGGAGTTGATGAATGAGATGCCGTTGCCTTCGCTGTCAGTTGCAGCAAAGTATACTGTATCAGAGTGGTTGTGTGCAGGAGAGCCATGGTCAGGAATGTCGCCAGCCTTCTTGGGATCGAAAAGCTTAGCTCGCTCAGCAAGGTATTTCTCAGAGATGAGCTCTTGAGAAGGCACCTTGACCACATTGGGGTCTGCTACCCACCAGTTGGCGTCGGCAAATGCGATACGAAGAGTCTCGACGACAGCATGGATGTACTCGGCAGAGTTGTGTTCCTTGTCGGAGAAGGTGGAAATCTTGCCTTCCTTCTCCAACTCTTGCAGCATACCCAGAGCCATGAGAGCGACAATGCCCTGCCCATTGGGAGGGTGCTCCCAAACGTCAACACCCTCGGAACTCTTATCATGCATTGTCTCTCCATGCGACTTTGCGATCCCTTGTCCGCGGTAGTTGAGCTTGATAGGATCGACTTCCTCGCTGCCCTTGTCCATGTGGTTCTTCAAGTCATCCAGAGAGATGAAGCCTCCTAGATCTTGAACAACCTTAACCAACTCTTCTGCAATTCTTCCAGTATAGTAGCCAGCTTTTCCATGTTTGGCGACCTCGCGGAACGTCTGAGCCAGGGTAGGATTACGCATAATCTCGCCAGGTCTTGGAGCGCGGCAACCATCCTTGCCATTGGGGTCCTTCTTGAGCATTTCGGCGAAGTTGGGCGAGGCATCTCGAATCGACTTTTCGGCTTTCGACCACTACATGATGTGTTAGCAGAGTGCTACGATTGAACAGGCAGAACTAAAACTCACGTAGTAACCCATGATCTCCGAAACGGGGAAACCATCTTCTCCCAGCTCAATAGCAGGAGTCAAGATTTGTTCCATGCTCAACTTTCCACTGCCAAACTTCTCAACCACATCGACCCAGCCGGCCGCAGCCCCAGGAACAGTAACTCCATGTGCGCTGTGCATGGGAATTGTGCCGTTGTCTCCCTCTTTGAGACCGAGGGACTCTCGTACTTTCTCACATGTTGCGTTTCCAGGAGCACGACCAGAGCCGTTCAAGGCATGTACCTTCTTGGTCTTTGCATCGTAGAACAGACAGAACATGTCACCACCGATACCCGTGCTACCAGGCTCGGTCATGTTCAGACCAGCCGCGACTGCGACGGCGGCATCCTGTATATCTTGTCAACACATGAATTCTGTAAGCTGCTGGCTTTACTTACTGCGCAGTTACCACCTTGTTGCAGCACTCGTAGACCACAGTTTGAAGCCAAAGGTTGTGAACTCGATACGATTCCCTTTGTGCTGTGGACTACACTTCTGCGACTGGGAAACGAGGCAAACTCTGGGTCTGCCGCAGGATAGATGGCTAGAGCATTGAGAGGCATGATTATGTTTCAAAGGTGGGGAAAGCTCTGGAGGTCGTGATATCGTTCGTGCAAGCTCAAGTACTTGAGGAAATCAGAGGAAGAGAGTAGGAGCAGAGACTAGTCGTAGAGCAATGCAGTATCTAGCAGATAGGGACAATTCAAAGACGGCAAATAGGCATGGGTTATTTGTTCCTTGCTCGGCAGACACAACGTACAAGAAGGCGGGGCATGACGGGTGTGTCATTGCACATCGTTGGCCGAGTTCATCCCACCTTCCATATTCGGCCACATACCCCAACTCCTACCTCGGCCGGCTATCGGGAATTGGGGTTTGTACAGTATAAGCAACAAAAAGACATCCGATCTCGGCGCTGTTGAGTAGTGTTATACATTGATGGGGTTATAGTACAATTATATCAAGAGTCCTTCTTAGCCGCAGCCTCTTCCTCGGCAGCCAGGCCTAGCACCTCTTGCTCGCTGAGCCAACCTCGGACACTCTCCATG